>LQNS02278159.1:16451203-16472887 GCA_001587735.2 Parhyale hawaiensis
TAGGCGCACCCTGGCGGTCGGAAATGAACTCTGCTCCAACTTGTTGCCCAAAATCAGTTTTATCAAAAGCAACTGAGAACAATCAATGAAGTCCTCAGAGGGAGCTGCTATCGCTGTTATCAGCGGAGACTTTGTGTGCGGCCCTCGCGAGTCGAAAGGCTTCTGACAACGGCAGTGTTGCTTGAGGGAGCGCGCGACGGCAACGATTTAAAATATTACAATGGTAGCATAAAGGCTTTTGATCTCTGTAGTGTTGATTCAAGGTGTGCTTGCCATGGTGGCATCTCTAGCATATTGTGAATATTAATATCATTGCTCGCTAAATTTGCTAAACATGACATGCCATATAACGTTTTCTGAAGCAAGCGTGTAACCTAAGCTAGCTAGTCAATAAAAAAATATAATAAATAAAATAATAAACTATCTCCCGTGTTTCGCATAAATATACGTGATTATACAACAGACTTTCTCAAATAAGGAAACAGAAACATATGTACTTAAGGGTGTCCATCGTGTATCCGACGATGACCTAGTGTCCCGTCCTACTAGCACAGAAACATCTAAAACATTGCTAGTTCTAATTAGCTTGTACCTATACAGTAATATAAGTTTATTAGTGGACCCGTGCATGAAAAAATTCACGCAATAATATGTGTATGTATTTGTTTAATCCATATATTGAATGCACTTCTTGCATTGACAAACTTGAAATCAAAACCCAGACGATAGTATTCATAGGCCGGTGCGGAATTTTATTTTCTTTGACTTGCTTCTTCTTTATCACAGGAAGTTTGTGGTGACACTTCTTCATTAATAGTACTTTCCTTAGAAAAATACAAATAGAGAGGAAAATGCTACGACGGCCAATTCAAATTATGGTATGAGATGCGTGCTTTCTACTGAGCAGTACACTTCAGTTCGTCTTCAGCACACTCCTTCCCTTCCTTAGATGATATGAAAAAAAAAACTATATTAGTAAGCACTGAAACATTACTGAATACTGAATTTCATTTCCGCTGCGTATCCAGAATACACAGTGAGATAGCTTCAGCGTAACAAAATTTTCGCGTCCAAGAAGTTGGAATAAATAATTGTTACGTCTACTGCACCGGGAAAAATTGATTCCTCTACGCTTCGCTGATTTTCTACTAAATCTGTACATCGTAAACCAAAAGAAAACATAATTTCGATGTAGAGAAAAAGTAATGACTATCAGACTCCACGGGAAAGGCATGAGAAGCTGGAAGAGCAAGAACTGCATTCACTGTTACTAATGATTAGCAATGTTTTTTGCCAACAATTGATAATGCTTCTAATAAATACAGAGCTTTAGCTTTGTATCCAAGATACTCGAGGGTGGCATATAACTCGGACTCGGAGAAAACTTGAAAGAAAAACCCAAAATGGAGAAAACAATTTGCTGCCAAGAAACCATCGTGGCATTTACGCGCGTGCTGATCGCCGAAGAATATCTTACCATTTGTCTCGATTAATGTAGTCAAAATAAGACGATCAGTGTAAACTAAGGGCAGCTGAGTTTGAATGAAAAAAACTTCAGGACAGAGTACGCAGCACGATGGAAGAGATTGTTTAGAGAAGCTGTATGCATCTGCATCGAGTGGACTTCAACGTATAGTCAAAGAAAGACAGGACCGGATGGGAATCATCAGATATACTGCTCCAGTGCCACCATCAGCAACCTGAAATATTTTCTACCTATCAGTTTTCTACAGTATGAAGCATGGCAGGATCACCACAGTCTCCAAGCAGATGAATACACTGATGAATCCAGGAAGCCCAGAGCTAATTTTTGCCTATCTATTTCGTTAAGAGCGTGACACTGAACATATAAATAAATACATATATATATTTATAAACACACGACGGACATGCTTAATATTAGATTAGATAAAATGATGCATGGGAAAACCTACAGGTAGCTACTCTAGTAGCTAAGCTTCAGTAGAATAATGACGGACAATAAAAATACGTGACTGAAGTAACGAGCTCATTGCAAGTCTATGCAGCTTCTTGTACAAAGATACGACTAGTTATAACATTATAAATGCAATTGAATTGTTATATTATGAATCAACATACATTAAAAATTCACTACAATTTCTTAAAATTCTGGTTGCGGCATAATCTTTCCTAAAAAAAATAATGATAACAATTCACGCTATACCTATAGCTTGAAAATCACGAAATTGGAAGAAGCCTACTGTCGTAGCACTACTTCAATAAGTTTTATATGAGCTTTAAGTTTGGTACCCATTCTAAAACTCCGTTCCACCTTTTAAAAATTGTCATTATTGCATTATACCACTTTCTTATGCAATGAGAACGTTGTTTGACGTCCGTTCTCATTGGCTGGTTCATTTTAACAGATATTAATAGACTTCTCCAAACTTATTTATAATAAGTCTGGAGAAGTCTATTAATATCTATCAACTTTCATATCTATATAACAAACAAATAACTCGTTGCTCGACTAAATAGTTTGATATATGCAATATGTATGGAATGAGTTATAACATATTTCGTAAATAAAATTATTATTATTCAAAGTTTGAGCCTCGCTGGCTACGACAACCATAATGCAAACAGTAGGAAAAGCAAGCAATGGTTATTTATTGTGTCAGGCAAAACAAAGAACTTTGGAGCAGGGATTACCGCTCCTGGGAACAGCAACTTGGTATGGAGAAGACGAATAGAATAAAAACTGTCAAAGTAATGATATAACAAACTAAAGTGAATTCGGAGATAAAGATATGCCCTAATGAACTAACTAAGGCAAAATAAGCCATAAAGTCTCCATTGACCGCGACTCCTCATAGCAGAGCAAACACAAACCAAGTACAGCAACTTGAATGAATTGGTTGAGTGTCACGCGTTGCTCATACCAGATCGCTGGAACTTGACAGATTGCTATGAAAGTGATCTGATTCCCACAATTCCTATGCCAGTGGCCTGATTCCAATGGAAGTTCCATGACTCCCAAGCAAGTGATAGAAATTTATGCCAAGGTGAACCTGGACCTTCTTGGGAAGAAAGGAGAAAATCGGCCATAAAGTAGGGCAAGTTGAAATGCAACTTCATTCAGGCCGGGCTCTAAGCAGGCTTCAGCGAGAGCCGTAGAGGATGTGGACTGACACTTAATGGACTGAATCATTTACTCATATTCCTAAGGGTCCACCCTATGGAGCATGAGGGGACACTTTATACGGTAGACTAACATCTGTCCCCAATCGCAACAGAAAGGAGAACAGGGTGTAAATATCCAAACCAGTAGAGCAACAATTTCGTCACTATTTAACATACGTAAAGGTATCTAGTACGCTACCTATCGTTTGAGACGAGCAGTGTACAGTACTAATCCCTCGAGAAGCAAAAGTTCGACGTCACTATTGCTGGTCTACGTGTACCTTTCTGGTTTTCATCAAGTCAACGTTGCGCTAACAGTTTGAACAGTCGATGCGTCGTGTTCCTATTGACATAGCGGAAAGTACTTAATAAACTAAAAGTAAACATTCTGTTTATCACACAATCAGTGACCACAACTTCCTCGCACTGTCTCCAAATTAGGTTGATTAAAGAGCGGTTAAACTCCACAGCCTTGATACATCGCCCGCCCTTCCAATTTATAGAAGAAGCTCCCAGCCAAAGCTTTTTCATGGAGCCTAAGTCGCGGGGGGCAAACTTCCCGCAAAAATTGCCCAGACTTAGCAAGTTACGGCAAAGGATCTGCAAGGGCCGATAAAAGCCGAAAACATCCCCGGACAATTTTAGGAGGAGCAGAAAAGGGGACGAGAGCACCACTTCAGTTTAGAGAAGACGCTCTGCGTGGAAAGATTGTGACTTCTTGCTCGAGGAAGTGGCTCCTCACTGTGCGGTGCATGCGTTCGTTGTATGCGCGATTTAACCCTTTCGTGGCCTCGAATACGCCAGAGCGGCAATGCAATTCCCAACACCATTAAACTGTGACATCAAAGTTTTAAAAATGACAACAACATTACAACAATTAAGAACTCAGTCAAGTACACGGTTACTATAGTCAAACTAGCGTAAGCAGTCCTTTAGGGGCGGGGCTGAATTGACCGCAGCAGTGCCAAATCTACTCTATTAATTACTGCATTTGGAGTTTTTGAACATAAATATAATTTTATCGATTGAGACAAGTAATACCACGCGCTTAAGTGAGATTTGGCAAAGTTGCTTTGCGTTCTTAGCCACGCCCATCNAGCAGTGCCAAATCTACTCTATTAATTACTGCATTTGGAGTTTTTGAACATAAATATAATTTTATCGATTGAGACAAGTAATACCACGCGCTTAAGTGAGATTTGGCAAAGTTGCTTTGCGTTCTTAGCCACGCCCATCGGACTCCTTACGCTGGTTTGACTATAAAAGCGACGTTTGTCCGTATCATCTGGCTTATATGTTACACAGTTGCACATAATAAAAAAAGTAAATACACCAAAACTACTGCACCATTTACGGTGTAATTTAGTTACCGTAGCAAAAAGAGCAATGACTGCGCTTAAACACAAGGATGACATCCCATATATTAAGATAGCACAGAGTCTTTCAGACTGCAAGAGAAGCAAAAGAGCAATGGATTTCTTAACTTCCCATCTAGCATCACTACCACGAAACCACGAATAGGAGACCTTCCGGGTATTGGTGAGCTAAATTTGAGGGGCACTGAACCTTAACGGACAACCAAACCAGACCCAGAGTCTGGCCATCATGTAACGCTGAGCAGACCACTGCGGAGTGTCCGGCTATGGCATTGCGGTTGTTTCAGAAGAAGGAAAGCGATGATACACAAGACTACTTGCATGGATTGTCACGGCTGCCGATGAGGTTAGAAAGTCAAAGTATAAGTAGCTATTCCACCTTTAGCGCCGACTTCAGCTTAAGTAGCCCATTCGTTGTCTCTCACCTTCAATTTCAGTCTGCACTGGGCAAACGGAGGAGGCAGGAGTTGCTGCCTACGTACAGTACTTCTGGAATAACCAAACGTCAAAATAAGTGTGAAAATCCTCCATCGCTAATGCTTTGAGCAAAAGAATTGTTGCCCAATGAAATAAGTGTAGATCGGAATGAGCGTGAAACTGCATTAACGCGAATCTGACTAAGCCTTAAGTTACGAACCACGGTTAGATTAGTATAATTCTGGTTGCGCAAGTTAAGCTAAATTACATTAGTTTACACCCGGTTAAGAAACGCTATGCTAAGTCTAGGTTAAGCTAAATCAGGATAGGGTTGGGCGGTTTAGTTTAAATGAAGTTAGCTCATGGCGAAACAAGTCCGCTCGTTGTGATTCGCTCTCTTCCTCACTGGCGTACACATTTCTCTCTAAGGTTGAGCTCTCAAATACTTGCACGCATATTCCAAGCTGAGGCATCCCAGAGTGGCGCATTCCTTTCGCGCTTGTTGCTGTGGTGTTTATTCGACTTCGTGTGCGTTCAGTCCTTCCAAGCAAACCACTTCGAGCAACAGTAACTCATGGACTCTATGTACCAGTATATGAAGTGGTTCTAGGTGGAAATGTGAGCCACTATACAGAGTAAAAATAGGACTTTGTGGGCGCATGCTGGGACGCGCACACTCCAGACTCACCATGCTACGTCCAAATGGAGCAGTGTGGTAATGCCGTAACATAATCAACAAATGTGCCTCCCATAATTACCTCCGCCAAGGAGGTTATGTTTTCGTCGTGTTTGTCTGTCTGTTTGTCACTTTGTCTGTCTGTCACCAAGATAACTCAAAAAGTTATGAACCGATTTGGATGAAATTTGCAGGGATTGTTAGGTATGTTAGGAGAAACAGATAATTAACTTTTGGTTAAGATATGTCCTTCCGTTTGTTTGTTTGTCTGCCTCATATTTCTTGATGCCATAACTCAAAAAGTTATGGATGGATTTTGATGAAATCAACAAGAGTTGTTAGGTATATAACAAAGAGTAAATGACCAAATTTTGGCAATGATCCGCTTGTTCGTTCGTTCGTTTTTCACTGTTTTTAATTTTATGCTTGTTAGCACAATAACTCAAAAAATAATGAATGGATCTTAATGAAATTTATAGGGGTTATTAGTAATGTTAAAAGACACAAATAATCAAATTTTGATGCAGATCGGTTTGTTCGTTTGTATGTTTGACTCATGTTGGTCTTAACGTTTGTTAAGAGTATAACTCAAAAAATTATGAACGGATCTTCAAGAAAATTGAACAAGCTATTATTAATATAAAAAGGCACAAATGATTAAATTTTGGAGTTTGTACAAAGAAAATTATGGTTTCAGAGCTAATTTGAATTTTTTGCTACCGTTGCCTCACTTGGCGGAGGTATGCGCTCTCAGAGTGCTTTAGTTATTATTAAAACTTCATGCTCGGCCACCATGGACAGGTAATACAATCCTGATGAAGCACTTTGCAACACCGGGAAGCCCGAAACGCTGCTAAAGAAAACCCAATAAAAAGTCATTAACAGCTGACTTAAACGCCTGCAGGCCAACACGACCGAAAGCCGATGCCGGCAATAAATTCCAAACCCCAACAGACCAGAGCACGAAACACCGACCGAACTGACGAGTTCTGCATCTAACGCTCTCCAAAGTGAAAGAGTGCGCATCAACCGCAGCACGTGTAATCCTGCCAAAGCCCTTGATAGCGGCGACAGAAGAATACAACCAATGTCTCTCGTTGTTGTATACCTAATAAAACATACAGAGTCCGGCCACCCTTTTTCTAAGGGACAGATTGCGTCTAACAGACGCAAGTGACTGTCAGCAGCTGAAGCCCAGACCGGTGAGCAATACGCCAACACAGGCAGCAAAAAGCATAAAAGCATCTGCGGGACAACCTCACTGTCACCAAACACAGAATTCACCTTACACACGAGCCCAATCTTACTGGAAGCATTTGCTTCCCAAGTTGAAGCATGTGGGTCGTCCTATCATGGGTCCAATTGAACTACCCGTTTCATATTCAGGTCGGCTTTCATCTCATTCCCAGGGGTAACTCATACCCTACATATGCATGTAGGCTATTCATTTCATTCCCAGTCCCCAGGTGTAAATTATGCCATATCCATGAATGCGGCCCATGTCAAACCCATACGGCATACCCACAGTAGCAGCAGGCTCAAGGTTCTGATATTGACGCTCTAGGTTATGAGTTCAAACCTCCCTGTCAGGCAGGCAAGTTCTTTGCAGCTCTTGACGTGATCAATCAGCATCCTGTCTGCGTGCTGCAGCGGGGGTATTGGTCTTTGCCGGAAATGGGGAGGATCGTAGAGCGCAAATCTGTCGCACAGTGTTCCGTCGCTGATGCCATAGCTTTTGATGGCCTGCGATCGACTCAAGCGGTAATTTCCTCCAGGGCCGTTTGACTAATATCTGCAGCACGAACCAGTGAATGTATGTTTTCCAGTTGCGGGCGCGAAAATAATTAGAAAAGATATCGTGGGGCGCAAGCGTGCTGCAGTGACTACAACTCGAGAGGGATACTCTTGGGGTGCCGAAGTGGGATACATCCAGGGCCATTTTTAAAACAAACAGCAGCTCGAACCCATATGGGCTTCCAACATAGGTACGCTCCCAGCGGGTTCCAGATGAGTGAATGTTGGAAACTAATGGATTCGCCTTAAAGAGGCTCTCTTGGCAGTACCACCTGGGTTCCACATGACAATGTCTATATGGGAATTTGTGAGGTAGCCCACGTGAGAGCCATCCATGTCCCTTCAAAACGTAACTTCGGTCTGCCTAACTTTACACCTGGATCTTACGTGACGCCAAGCTCCGTTGTTTCTCTGGCACCGCGCAAGTAATCGGCGAGGCCCGTCACCAAACGGGTAAACAGCCAGTACAACTAGGGTATTTACCTGTATATTATATATGTGTACAGATAATGTTCACCAAACCATTGTGACCCCACGAGAAACCAAATGACCTACCAGGGGCTTCGATCTCTTGGTTTAGAACCGTACGTCCATGAGAAAAGTCAGTGTACCAACGTCCACCAAATTCTGGACCAAACCACAGATGGTCCATGGTCACACAACTCTATCTGCAGTCCAAGGGCAGGCACACGATGAGACACAGCCCAGGCTGAGAAGTACTACGGCGATCTAAACAAGCCATCGCGCTGTCTTCTTGTCGACTCGGGCGGAAAGCCGCCACTCAATTTTTCAATAGCTTCGATCGTGACACTTTTGTCGGCAGCAGATTTCGGGCACGGCCCGGAGCAACAACTGCGTATTTTACACGTCAATTTGGAGCCCCGTAAACTGTTTACACTTTATGACGATCGTTTGGGAGCTCTGCAGAGTGCAGGCACTCTTGGGAAATCGCAGCTCAAGAGGCCAGCCGCTCGAGCCTCCACTCAACTTCGAAATTTATGCTCTCGAAACACGACCTAAAACAGAAGTTGAGACTTGGCGAGCAGACTCAAACAACAGTGTGACTTTTGCTCTCTCGCTCTCTCTCTCTCGAGAAAATTGGTTCATTGCAGGCCTCAGGAAAAAAGTTCGACTTGAAATGGAAACCGAGGCTTGACAAGCAGCTATGTACGCTCATAGGACTCTAGGCTGAGTATTTATGCCCTTGGCAACGACAGAAGCATGACTTGAAAGAGAATGTGAGTGTAGGACAGCAGGCAAGCAACCTACAGCCTACATTACACTCGTAATTTGGCTCTCCTTTGATGATTTGAGCATTCAATCGTAGGCAAAAGACGACAGAGATGGTAAGCATAGAAAAAAGACCAAGTTCAGGCTAGTCGAGCTGTTACTTCATCTCTAGTCTCGTAATTATCTCATCACAAATGTAGGTGCCGAAGCCGATGACCTTTCGTAGAGCGAAACGTAAAAAATCGACATGTTATTCCGCACACTTCGGACGGACGCTATCTAGTGGCACAGGCGACTTTAGCTAAGTCCAATACACTTGACTTGTCCGGTGCTCATTGAGTTTCGTTGGTTTTATGACTTTCGAGCTTGTTTCGCATTTTTATAAGCAAACCGATTACGCTTTAAACGGTTAAAAACCAGTTTTTAGGTTTCAGAGGTCGTAGTGGGAACTAGTTCAGGATTAACGCCTGAAATCGATCCAGTCTGACGAAGCCAATGAGCTTACCTGAAATTCCAGGCAAGTCACGCCTTGGGAGCTCAGCCTAACTCTGTTTCGCCGTGCCAAGTCGATGACACATTTAGCGTGATGCCGGTGGTTCCCACTTAGTTCAGGACTGGAAAAGAAATCAGGTCTCCAAAACTCAAAATCATCAGTTTTATTCAGGTTTTCTGAACTTCACACTCCAAATATAATATCTCCAAATTCCCTAATGCCAACGCAGCAAAAAGAAAGCTTAAGACCTACACAATTCAATTCCCTCTGACCGACTAATGAGGGCAGCTCTTCAGTCCCACAAACAAATATACATCAGGAAATGTTTAGGACCATTACAATACATTCCTCTCCGACCAACTAATGAGGACAACTCTTGACTCCCGCCAACAGAAGATCAACATCCGGTAACTCCAACTTTGCGCTATTTAGCATATCCTTTGAAGACGACACAACTTCTGACTTGCAATTCTAGCAAGTTGTTAAGTTAAGACGAGCATTAATTTAAACGCAGCAACTTCTCTTACGGAGAGGACTGCGGTGCATCGCGCAGGAAACTGTGCAGAAACTGAGCCCCAGTCTGTCGTTTATTTGCTGCGGTGAACGTAATATATATATCAGCTTCAAAAAAAGAGCTCAGATCCAGAAGCTGTGTATGCTTTGAAACGGTTTATGGGAANGCATCGCGCAGGAAACTGTGCAGAAACTGAGCCCCAGTCTGTCGTTTATTTGCTGCGGTGAACGTAATATATATATCAGCTTCAAAAAAAGAGCTCAGATCCAGAAGCTGTGTATGCTTTGAAACGGTTTATGGGAAACTTTGGGAGTTAACCTGTTATGAACTTTGTTGATGAATCAGGTTATTGGTTACATTTGGCAGTCACGAGTATCGCAGTAATCACGGGGCCAAGATACTAAAATATGACGAGGTGTTTTTTTTTTTCTTTTTCTCGCATTGCTGGCAACGTGGCTACGATATTCAAAGGTAGGTGTACCAAACGAATGACGTAATAAATGTGGCGCTACTAACAATGGGATCTGAAGTATTTTTTTTTTTGAGTAAACTTTGGACTTCAGAAAACTAGCAAAAAATTGCATCACTATTATCTGAAGGAATTCTTCACTAGCAAATACTTTACAGCAGTATATTCACAACCACAAAATAACATAATACAATTTTTATGAAATTCCAACGGTTGAATAAACAGACTACTAGCTTATAAGCTGTCGACCATGCGTAATATTTTAGATAGAAGTTCACACGCAAAAAAAAAATAAATAAATAAAATAAACCCAAAGTTTAATAATATGATTATAATCATGACTTACGCATTCGGCCGTCAAATTTGACGGGAAAGAAACTACGATTATTCATTAACGATGACACTCTTGGTAATTTGAGCATAGGGGATGCACTGCAACTGTCAATATAAAATAATAAAATGAGGTAAGCGCGCTTGGTTTCAGTTCCTCTGAACAGTAGAATCCTCGCTTCAGCTCCATGCCCTGCAATGAAATAATTTATGAAAAGCACCCAGTCAAAAATATTTTAAAAAACAAGTGCGCCTACATTACACTGATACACAGAGCTAACACTAGTCGAAACTTTTTACTCGGGAAAAGCTATATATATCATCGGAGCAAAAGAAAGCTGAGAAAAATGACTGCAAGGAAACCTCCTCTTCTTTACAGCACTGAAAAATATGTGAGAAGAATACTTCGCCCCCTCTATCGCTGATCATCTACCCAGTTTACCCATCAATAAATCAGAGGCAATACAATTTGATATGGAAAAAGTGAATATCAGGATCCAGGAGAGGGCTAGCAGCATTCTCACCAGGCTGGAGATTTTTATCCTCAGGTTTCTTCACCATATTATAACTAGTACTAGAGGGCCCCGCCGTCAAAAATGACGGCAGTAATTTTGTTTTTCCGGTTTTAACTACAGGTTTTGCTGTTATAGGTCTCATCTCTGCAGGCCTCATCTTCCATTAATGAAACGCAAGTTTTACAGCCATGAGTTTTCTGTGAGCAAACCATCCCTCCTGCTAGATAAGGCCCGAACATCAGTTTGGAATTAGCCAAACGTTGAGCAGCAATAAGAAAATATACTTCAGTCAAAAAAATTCACCAAAAATAATCAGGTCTGACGGTAAACTGGATACCGGGCGAGAGGTTAACCTCAAGCGTCAAAATTTGGCTGCGATGTAAATTACTTCAATATAAAAAGGCCTCTGCGCTCAGCGTGAAGTTTCAACTGCATCGAAGGGATTCAGCAAAAGAAAGCATAAGCGAACGTGATTATGCACAAAAGAAACCAAAGCTCCAACTAAGACTGAGCTTCTCGAACTGCTAAGAAGGAATTCAGCCAAAAAAATATGCGACATATCTTGGCTATGCCCGACAGGATCAAAAACTCTATCAAAGATACCGCTTATCATCTACCACGCTCAGTAGGAGAAGAATCATCGTCATATCAAAAAGTACCAAGCTAGTTTCGAAAGTGGAGCAGGACTCAGAAAATTCAGTATTTCCACTTTAGATGATAATATTTCAGAAGCTAGATTTGTCTCCGTTACTCCAAGCGCTAAAATTTTATGGTATCTCAATGTGTTTCTAAGTACATAAATTTTCTCCTATTAAACTCTGAACAGCGTGACGGAGAGACGGACCAACATTGGAGCAAGCAAGGGAGCTAGCGACCACCAACTGAGTTTTATTATATAGTGGATGCTGTTGTTACTAATGTTTCGGAAGGATACGCTGCAACAGCTGACTCAAATTGTCATAAGAAATAAGTGCTCTCTCTTTTAATTCATCTAAGCAGCACAATCGTCCCTCACCTTAGGTACACGCGGAAAACCTTCCATTACTAAGCAGCAAAACATTTTTGAATTTAATAATTAAATTTCTGCAGCGTATTACTTATGCGAAAGGATTGCCCTTCAGTACATCGAAGTTTTGATCTTAGTGCGAAAGCTGCTCCGTCAAATAAATGCAGCAAACTAGAAGAAAAAGTGGGGTCTACTGCTCCGTGAAAAATCATTGCTTCGTTGATCATCTTCTGCATTTATACGTGACCTGAGAGCGAACATATGCTTTGATGTGTGGAGAAAGTTATTAAATTAGGCTTAATGGCAGCTCTAAGAGAAGCTGTAAATATATTGTTTCGATTTCAAGACGTGTTGCAAGAAAGAAATGCATTCAGATGATAAAAGAATAAAGATCCCACTTTCGCCATCTTCCGCAACCACCTGGTCATCGATCTCTATGAAAACGCAGCATTATTACAAAATCTGCAACCTGGCCTATTTTTCACTTATCTATTACATAAAGATACGGACACGAAACATAAATAAATACACGAAGCGCTTTGTTATATTAGGATTCTGCTTGTCCCTCGGCTAGTTAGTACGATGGTGAAGCTTTTATAAGTACTAGTGCACCAAACGCGACCCTTCTGATGAATAAGTCATAAAAATATATATTTGAAAACATCTCGGCTCAACAAAAGGTTTGATATGCACCAAGCGCAACCCTTTTGTTGAATAAGTCATAAAAATATATATTTGAAAACATCTCAGCTTAGCAAAAGGGCTGATAGTCTAGATGAGACGTCATTAAGTGACATCACCCGTAGCACCGTTGAAAATGAACATGTCCAAACACGGGCATGCAAGCAAGCGCCCAAGTGCCTTCCCGTATCCAAGATACCGTCTCCGCAACAAAAAAGTTGGGTACCTTGGAATTTTTTTCTTCAGTATTAGATAGGGGAAAATAAGGCTTCGGACAGACGGACGGACTGACAGACAGCTCTCTTATTATAGTATAGATTAGATGGGGTTTTATTAAGGTATCCTTGATACGAGCAGGGAAGTGCAATAAGAGAAGGACACAAGTTTAAATTTGAACTGGAACCGCTCGCAGCTCTTAGGTAGAAGGTTTGACTTGGTATATATTTTCACACTTCGTAGGCATGATACGGGTCCGAAGGCATTATAGTTCATGCACAATAATTTTTTTGTTCAGTAGAATTTACGTTGGTTCTTTCGGTGTTAAATAGGGAAAAATTAGGATGATACTGGTCTGAGATATCATGAAGAAGAATACTTTTGTTTTGTAGAGAATTTCCCCAAGAACCAGCTAATATTTAACTATTTTCTTCAAAGCGTCACGCACCGGATACTAATATATAAATACATTAAAAACTGGTGCACTCTGACATTGAATACCTCCGCCAAGCAAGGCAACGCTCACGAACAATTTAAATTCGTTCTAAAACTATGATTTCCTTTTTAAAAGCACCGAAATCTAGTCATTTGTGCCATTTAAAGAGTATTTAATATCTTCTGTAATTTTCATGAAGATCCGGTAAAAACATTGCGAGTTAAGTTGTTGGCAAACGTTCTGACAAACATTAGTGAAACACACAAACAGACTTACAGGTCACCAAAATTTGATCACTTATGTCTTTTAACGTTTCTACAATTCCTGTAAATTTCAAAAAAGATAAGATGTGGTTATAACTTTTGGAGCTATTTAACTAACAAACATAAAATCAAATACAGAGGCGAAAGGACAATCAGAACACCACAAAAATTTAGTAATTTGCTCTGCGTGATATACCAAACAACTCGCGTACTTTTCATATAAATCCATTCCTAACTCTTTGAGTTATGGTGCTCAGAAAAAAGAGGCAGACAAACAAACAAATGGTTGAACGGGTCATCACTAAGAGTTAATTACTTTTTTCTCTTAACATACCCAACAAACCCGGTAAGTTTCGTAAAGGCCGTTCCTAATATTTTGAGTTATCTTGGTGACAGACAAAGAGTCAAACAAACTCGACAAAACTTAACCTGCTTGCGGAGGTAAATATGCAAATATACCAACTCACGCAGCAGCTATTATCGTATTGTACGATTGTTATTAATTACAATCCTAAATTTGATCTTCCTTGACGAAGGCCTGGGCTGCAATCCAAGAAAAAAATGAAGCGAAACACATACATAGAATATAGAGAGGAGAAAAATAGCAGCAGAGGAAAGATTATCGGTAGGAATACGAAAAACAGCAACGTGAGCTAATGCCCATGACTCCGTGCAACACAGGATAGACTAACCAACTCCAAGTCGATCAACTTCTTGCAGTCTTTACGGCAATCGGTCGAGATTAATAGTAATGTTTTACTAGCATCAGTCAGGAAAATTTAATCAAAATATATCTAGGTATTAGTATTTCAGTTCCAAAGGTTCTATAACCAATACACCAGGGCAGGTGTTCGTCCAGGTTAATAGTTAAATCAACTGTCACATAGACAGCTGATAGCGCCTTCCATTCTTATTTACTACACTGTAAGCCAAAAGCTTAGTAGTTCGTTCGACCCAAAAAAATCACTACTGTATAGGCAAATCCTCGCGTATTAGATTCCTCTGAAAGCAGTCATCAGCGTGTGGGCAAAAAAGTCATGTATTTTAACCCAGTGAAAGAACAACATATCGCTCAGATGCGCAATGCTTCCATAGCAATCAAACAAACCTACAGTCGAGGCATTTAAAACCTGCACGGCTTAGTGGACTTTGCAATGGAACTTTAATTAAATGGCACAATACGCCGCTGCGCTAGCGAGGAAATTATGCAGCGCTGCGTAATAAGTCAATGAGTTTTAATTGATACGCAACGATGACCGTTCAGGGGCAGTGGAAGAGAGTGTTAGTACAGATAATATTAGCTGAGCTGCTCAGATATTACAACTTAACTAAGACTAGTAGAGGATTAAGTTTCAATATTTTACCAATTGGCAAATAGAAAATCAGAAGCTTCAGCTAGCAAAGAACAGTAGGCGTCAAGACATAGCTAAAAAGTGTAATCTTTAGTGAATGAAAAAGAAATGCGCAAACTTCATCTATTCTTAAGAGCAACTTTCAAACCGACCCTAATACTGATATTTTTTCGGTAAGTTTTCTATTTTGCTTCAGATATCGTCGTGAACATCTACATGTTCAGTTTCAACAGTAATTTGCAACTTCTAAGATGTGCTTACCGCATTTAGCATGTCATTAACACACTAAATATGGTATTTTTAACGCGGCGTGTTAAAATATTCCAATTAAATAATTTCTTAAATAAAAATACAATAGGTCGGCATACCATTCCCTTTGGTTCAGAGCTGAACAGCAAAAGATCCCAACAGTATTGCTAAGCTTTCACACTTATAGTAACAACAGCAGGGGCGGCTTATGGGCACTAAATGTGAAGAGGTGGTGCACATATCTGGTGGCCTTCGGATTATCTTTAATTTTTCACGTACCAGAAAACGAAGACGGACATTGCAGCACAGAATAATTAGAAATATCCCTGTCTAGCATTGAGCCGGACCCCCTACTCTAGTGGCAATGAGCCAAAACTGACGAAACTATCAACTAGAGCACTCTGATAGCGCATACCACCGCCAAGCAAGGCAAAGGTAATGAAATATTCATACTGGTACTAAGACCATAGTTTTCTTTGCATCAACACCAAAACCTAATTATTTGTGCCTTTTAACAGTATTAACAGTTCCACTGATTTTCTAGAAGATCCGTTCATATTTTGTTGAGTTATGCTGCTAACAAACATTTTGACAAACATTAGTCAAACTCATAAGCAGATCAACCGATCATCACAAAAACTAATCATTTATGCCTTTTCACATTATTAAAAACTCCTGTAAATTTCTTAAAGATCCATCCATAATTTTTGAGTTATTGTGCTAACATGCATATAATTAAAAACAGCGGCAAGCTAACGAAAGAAGAAATCGATCATCACAAAAATTTGGTCATTTACTTTTCGTGATATACATACCTAACTCATGTAAATTTCACGAAAATCCGTCCATAACTTTTTGAGTTATGGCATTCGGGAAAAATGAGGCAAACAAACAAACAAACAGACAAACAGAACTTCACCAAAAGTCAATCATCTGTTCCTCCTAATGCTCAATGCAGACGAGAAACAAAAATTGCCGATAGTGGTATTTCGACAACACATGCTCCACCAGACTCGGCAAAAAAGTTACCTGAAGAGCGAGTTCAGCAGGATGCGTCCAGGCGAATCTTTTTCCTAGCTTTGGGGCAACTCAAAGCAACTTACAGTCCAGTTTTCCCTATTATCTGTTGACTACTATGGTATGTAGCGCCTCCGTCTTTCTTAAGGCTTTACGTAAATGGTGATTGTAACCGCAATGTCAGTATGCAGTATAAAAAGCACAAGTCTCCAGGTTACAACGATCATAGCCGCAGAAATCTTACATCGCAAAATTTTGTTTAGAATCTAAGGGGCAGTTCACACTTCCCTCATCGTAACGCGTCCAGTCACGAAAATGAACACAAGCTGTGGATCAAGTGTACCAGTCGCTGTCCACACCTAGGAACGACCTTCATTCAAATGAATGACACAGCTCCTTCAGATATGATATCGTTTCATTACATTTTCGCTTATATTTCGCGTACGTATGAAGTCACAGTCGTATCCCATAATTTTATAGCTTTATTTTAATAGGAACAGCCTATTTTTAAAATATTTATAGCCTGATAAACCGATCAATTGAACTCAACACGCAGCAATCCACTTCTTTGTCGAATCCAAGATGGCGTCTGTGTTTTTAGTACAACAGTTTAAGCTCAACCAGTTTTCTTGAGTTAAACGGCAATACAGTGATTCTGATAGTTAAAATAACGGCAGATAGCACAAAGCATTCAGCTGCTGAGTAGTATGCACGTTGACTAAACTACCTGCTTATAAAAAAGCAATAAAATTTATTAAACTAATGTTACAATTTCGTCTCAATGCAAATTATAAAAAAAAAACATTACCTTAGGATAGTACTGCTGCAAAAACGTCTCCGCCGCTGCGCGTGCATTGAAATGTCGAGCCAAATTTTACGATCCAAAAATTTTATCTGTTTGAAATCAGCGACTTGTCGCTCGTCTATGCACAGCTTAACATACCTAACAATCCCTGTAAATTTCGCCAAAATCCGTCCATAACTTTTTCAGTTATCTTGGTAACAGACAGAATAACAGACAAACCCGACGAAAACATAACCTCATTGGCGGAGGTAATGATTAGCTTAGGCCTCCTTAGACAGCACAGGGAGACAGAACACGTCGAGGGAAACGTGGAACCCATAAACGAGAATGTTCCTAGGTACAGACTAAACGCGCATTGGCCCAGCAAGATGGGCATGAAGAGGAAGAACAGAGTGAACCATTACCAGAATAAGTAGGATAATTGAAGGAAGCAAAGTCGGCACGACAAACAAACGTCCTGAAGGTCTATGTCGTGATCGCCTGAACTAATGTCAATGCCATTCCTTATATAATACTACAGTAACCTACGGCATCCCCATGGGGATACTTCTCCCCATATTATAGGACGAGTAAACCTAACTAACCTTACCTTTTGGCTCATCTTATGCTCACGGCGAGAGATTAAAATACCAATTCAGAAATTCAAAAATAAATACAAGATATTCTTGCTCAGTAGGTACCGATATTAACTCTTTCTCTGCTTCCGTGCACAAGCGCACACAAGAATAATGCAGTCACCACCCAGTCCACGCTGCAACCCGATACGCGGCCGCTGTAGGCGTCCTCATCTTCGTTAGCGGTCACTGCCTAATGATTGCGGCGAAGCTCTTCGAGGTGCGGGAGACGTTGGCGTAACACTCGCTACCCTGGGGTTGTGCTTGCAACACGTCTCTACTTGACTACAAGAATGTTGGGTGATCATAGTCACCCTCATACCTGCATGCATAAATTCACCTAGGCACCAATCTGTATTTATACACAAAATTATACGCGTACATATGTACACCTAAACACAGGTATGCACACAGGCATGAAAAACTCACAAAAATTTCATATCAGCTGAAGCGAAATAGGTAATTTGTACGTGGAAACTGCATGTGTTGGGGGTAGTAATTCTCACCGACTTTTCCATTGTACAAACGTTGCAACTGAAAAATAGCAACCCTCATTGGACAACTTATACAATCTTTAACGCTCCCAAATTTTCTTCTGCACCATTTCAGGGAAAACTTCAGTGAAATTGCGAAAAGTTTGAACAATCCAGTGCTAAATTTGCCGAAAAATGAATGACTCTCAATAGTTCAAGTACAAAATAGACAAGCCACTGTAGTGGTATCTTGCTAATGAGAAAACGATTACCGGTATACAATGTAGCACAACGTAGCAGACTACGGTTGGACCCTTGGACTTTACAATCTCATCTCTATCAAACCAAGTCGCCTAAGGAGGCGACTCACAACAACGTTCTTATACCGGAATTCATTTGCTGAACAATCGAAGGACGTCGCCTTGCCATTTCTTATGTTGCAAATATTTAAAATATCAGAATTTGGTAACACATATACTTCATTATCTTTCCTTGCGGTAGTGATTTCTTTTTATTACCTGAGCTCATGATACACAAATTTACAGGAATATGAGCTAAGGAAAGGAGAAAAATATCTCTCAGAACCGAAATAAATACAAAGAAAAGTGGAGGAAGGGGCATTTCGTAAAGTTTTTCTTTCCTGCCGTCACTTGATACTGGCGAGGGACACTAGTTTTCTGACAGTACACGTAGCCTGCAAGCACAACTTTTGGACTAGAACACAATGACACTGTCCTCGCAAGCCACTGGTCCGAGGCACAAATTTTACTAGAATTTTAAAAGTTAGTTCAGCAGGCTCACTTGAATCGAGACAATCTAATTCGCGTAGCTTTAAGTTGTTTTGAACATAACTCCTGGGCGTTGCATTCGCCACTTTGGGTTGAGTTTAGCACGTCAGTCGTCAATAGTTTAAAGAGCAGGTAAGTAATAAAAAATACAACTGGTAACCTGTCGTTGCGGCCATGTCTGTCCCCGCTAACATACCGAACATTCCCCCAGCACTATTTGAGCGAAGAGCTCTGACAGGTCAGAACGTATACCAAACTGCTATAGCGGTGATTTAACCGAGATTTCCGTTCTCACCTGCAGGCCACAGGCACACTTGGAAGTAAAAACATTTCAGCATTCTACTTCAGCAGAGGTAACCCAGTACGCGCCCTTGGGTATCTGGAGACACCCACCAAACGCCTAAAACTATACATCTCTCAGCAGCCCGCAACGTGCTGCTGATGGACAGAATATCTTGTGCAGTTAGTCCTGAGAGAGTTGCAATCTATTGGATAACAATACGTTTTGAAGAGTTGAATCCTAACATTAAAGTAATACCGATGAAACTGTCATATGAAGAGTATCTGATTACTACGGGGAGTCAGGCGCCTTACTTGCCTCGCATTAACAGTAGCATTACTTAGTTTGTGGTTGATGAGATGTCCAAGATTGACAAGTCATTTTACTATTTTAAGCTTCTCTACCTACAAAGTTCACTGGCATTGTATATTCTAAGTAAAGAAAAAGCAGGGACAATTATAGTATGTCGTGGTTATATGTTAACAACCAGCAAATTGCAAAAGATGGTGAAATAAAATAATATTGGGGACTAGGAGTATGAAGAGTGAAAGAAACACAGTGGGCATGAGAAGAAGGCGTAACGAAGGCCCAAGTGAAGAAAATAGATAGGATCCTTTTAGGTGAACTTTACAATCTTAATAATATGACTTATATTATCTCGCTACGGAGCGTTAGAATTCAATTTTTAAAAAGCCCAAAATTTACTAGACTCTAGTTTAAACAATGTGCTCGACAATCTAGCTCTCAGCGGTTACCTTAGTACACTATGGAGATAGCTCGTTTTTGGCTCTCCCGCTGGTCACAACTTCAAGAATTACAGCAACGAACCTCTATACACGTCGATTATCCTGCGCAACACCACCTGGAACTCCTCTTCGAAAGACCATCCAAATGCCGGAGCATAGGATACACTAGCAACGAAGAGCAACAAATAGAGCAGCAGCAGCAGCAGCAGCAGGACCGGTCCTCTTGTTTACCTGAGGTCCAGAACAGCCTGCTGCCGTCTGCTCTTGCACTCCCCTCAACATTACCAGCCCATTTTCAACCAGTAATGGACTCTGCAGTGTTGCTGTTGTCTATGTCTTTGTTTTCTGGAATAGAAGTCCAGTCTTTCTTGGCACACAAATATTTTAGCACCCGGACTTATTCTTTGGAAATGGAGGAACTCGTTGCGCTTCTAAGATACGGGTTTCCGTCGGATCAAAGCAAGCCTGACACCTCAGAGGAATTACTACTGAAAAGAGGGGAGGATCTTGTGCGTCCTTTGCTTTCTTCCATGATGGTGGAACTTTTTCTACCATCTCCTATAGAAGCTCTTCTTAACATGAGAGTAGACAAGGCAGACGTGATCCTTGAGAGACTGGTACAACCATCGTCATCTATGACAGCAGGGGATTAGAATAAGCGTCAGCCCTTAGTTCAAGCTCGTAACCATTATTTTGTTATGAGGAAAGCTAATTTTGTAGAAACAGCATACAGAAACTGAGAACAAATATCACTGCCTCTCAGGCGTACCAAAGATACACGGACTTGAGTTCAACCCCGGTAAAAGATTTTTCTTTTTTCAGCTTTTAAATTTAAACTTTCGAAATCCAGCCCCCGCAAGCTGTGTTCAAAGAAAATTTAAATTAGGTTTAACTCCAGACCATTTGCTGGAAAGAGTGTAAGAATTATGTGAATAAAAACTGAGTAAATAAATCAAGAAAACCCATCTATCTGTATTGTGGTGCCTACATGGGAAACAAGTGCTGCTCTTTAGAAACAGAAAAAATTGCGATACCAATTTTCCCCCATTCCTAGGCATACGCAGAATTAGCAGCACTTGATTTACAATGGTAAAATTTTCAGAGGTCTATTTATTTACGATTTAGACAATGTGGCAAAATGCAATCCGTTTCTTGAAATGTGAAGAAGTTTTTGTCACTTGAAGCTAACCTTTTTTGTAATTTAATTTTCTTTTAAAATGCTGTGAGTTAAAAACATACTACAGTGGTTCCTTCATTAAAATCCTTTACAATGCAGATGAGTTTCTTTAAAAACAGTACATAAGTTAAATTCTTACTTCTGTACGTACCTAGATTATGTGCATGATAATTAGTTTATAACTGAAATACTTAATATACCTACCTGTAAAATTTCAACGCATACTGCTCGAACTAAATTTACCACGTGTATGCACGAACAAAGCAATTATAGTATACACGTGAGCAGTTGAAGATGCAAAATCTTTGAAAATGGTGGTACAATGCGTCGTTCTCACTTGCTAGAGCCGTTAAAATGAATGGATAGTTAAATATATTATATTCCAACGATGCGATGTTCAGAAAACCAAAGTACCCACAATAACTTCCAGAAATACCAGACACACATACAAGCCCGTGCTCATAAGCGATGGAAAGCCCAAAAACAAATCCAGTGTAACGACATCGTCTCTCACCGATACCTCAATTTCTTGTACCAAAAAGTCCCATGTGACACAGCAGAAAACCAGAGAAATGCATTCCCATTTCTTTCACATTATCACAAAAAGTTTTCTTTCCTCAAGA
>LQNS02278159.1:16482282-16496639 GCA_001587735.2 Parhyale hawaiensis
TAACTCGATGCAGTCCGGTCCTCCTTTGCATTCCCTCACATACTACTCACTAACTCGATGCAGTGTGGTCCTCTTTTGCATTCCCTCATATACTACTCACTAACTCGATGCAGTCTGGTCCTCCTTTGCATTCCCTCATATACTACTCACTAACTCGATGCAGTCCGGTCCTCCTTTACATTACCTCATATACTACTCACTAACTCGATGCAGTCCGGCCCTCCTTTACATTCCCTCACATGCTTGTCGCTAACTCGATGCAGTCTGATCCTCCTTTACATTCCCTCACACACTACTCACTAACTCGATGCAGTCCGGTCCTACTTTACATTCCGTCACATACTACTCACTAACTCGATGCAGTCCGGTCCTCCCTTACATTCCCTCACAAACTCGATGCAGTCTGAAGCTGTCGGCAGAAGGTCTTGAAAAGGTTAAGGCTCTCGTCTATTCGTTTTGCTCCATATTTCAATGGCCACTCTATCGCTCCGGAAACTGCCGTAAGGGAAGCGGGTTGCTGCAGCAGACAGGCTTTTAACACCAGGCCAGCGGCACTGAAGTAGCGTGCCGTCTTGGTCGTACAGGGGATGCACAACGTAGTATCTACTAGTGTCATCTATGTATAGGGTAACGTGTCTAGTACCCGTTCACCATGCTAGTAGCCGTCCACTTGGCACTAAAAACTTCTTGTGTCAAAACTACCAGTGCTAGAAAGTCGTACATAGGCTTAAACATAAGCTAAATAGTGCCGCATCATCCCTGAAAATGATGGGCGAAAAAATTAAACAAAAAGAGATGATGGAGGTTTTGATATTTTTTCACCAAAGTGGACAGCTACTAGCATGGTGGACGGGTACTAGACATGTTACTCTATGTACCAGCCTCTAGCTAAGTTCTAAATTTACATTGATTAATTAACTTAAAGGGTACAATAGCAGGTCGGAGCGTACATCAATCAGATAAGCTCAATCGGTTTAAGGATGACGCCAGGCATCTGAAGGAAGCTGTAAATGTTACTAACAAGTAGGGTAATTGGCAGTTAAAACGACGGGAACGAACGAGCGTTAGCCACATTCTATTTGACTTACAAACAGTAGAGCAAAAAAGTAAAACTCATGATGTGGCACAGATGTTACCAATTTAAGACAACGGTACCCTAGCTACAGATGAGTGGTACATCAACCCAGCAAAGTAGTGTAAATTTGAAGTTCAGATCTGGAGTCTACTCTATTTGGAAGGCATCATCTCTGGGGATGAAAATTTAACGGAAGAGAGAAGACAGAGGCGAATGGATAATAAACAAAGCAACCAGAAGCCAAATAAGGTGATGCATTCGGGACAATACTGTGACAATGTGTGTTCTGCTAATTCACATCATATGCAGCATCGAAATCAATAGTCGATTTACGAAACAGAAGGTTTCATCTCCCAAGCAAGAGAGGAAGACATCAAAAAGAACCTAGCAGTACATCGAGAATATTCAGGGAACTAACTTTGCGGCTAATCTGATGCTCGATTTTGCTTCTATCTCATCTCGTTAGCTTTTTTCTTCCAAAATAAACCTTCAGATGGGGATGGAAATACCAATAACACAAGCAAGGAACAAATGTTAATTATTATATTATGGATAATCAGGTGTGTAATAACCAGTTGGCATTAATACATGTACCATATCGTATCAAGTAAAACTACGTCAACCCAGCACCGCCAGCCCTACGACGAAATACGGTCGTGCTATGGCGTCGTAATATAATGAAACATGTTCAGGGTAGTCGTCGGTGTGATTTAAATACGGTCAGATCAAATCGTCGTTCCAAATAAAACGTGTGTTCAGGTCAGTCATCTTCGTGGTTTTAGTTCGTGCGTGTGTTACTCAGTAAGCTTTTATTAACTGGGAAGGGCAGCAGCGAGGGCGCTAGGTCTGATGCATACGTAATGAACCTGCTTCCATTTTCTTGCTTGGCTATTGGCGCATATCAAAAGGTTTCATAAAACTTTGGAATATAAAATACGTCCGACACCGAGCAATGTTTTCTTTTCTTGTTAGAGCGTCAAAGTCGAGTACACTGACAAACATTATATCCATAATATTATCCCTATACTCGTTTATTTCGGGAAGGCATTCCCATCCTTCTTTTCATGACAGCAAATAAGGCAGAAGACTCATGCCAATCTCTGGAGTCTGTAAAGAATGACCGTACATATCCCTTATGCATCAGACGTGTCAATGACACAGACGAATGAAATAATTATTAAGGACGTCTGGGTATTTAGCTCTATGTTACTTACAGGTTTAATGATCTGTTTCTTATTTTCTTAGACATTTTTTGGTGCATGAAGCCTTTTATAGACCAGAGCCCAGATATATCAAAGGAAGTATAAGCTTGTAAAACTCGGCCCGAATCGTAGCTCCCAGTCCACTTGTAAGTTCATTTACGAAACTCAAACGCCCCTTGGTGGGTGAGAGTCCAGGTAGCAGGCAATGAGCTGTCTCATTGGCTGGGCGTACAGGGGCGCATGCATGACGTTTTATAGTTAGAATGACAAGTATGGGATTCCTACATCGATGTCCACCGGGAATGAATTGATGTTGCTAGTTAGAAGACAGTAAGTTCTACTACACTGCTGTAACGTTAGTAAATTTGGGACCAGAGTAGCAGCCAGTTCAACCTTATCTTGGATGCTGCACGGTGCACTTATTACTAATGACATAAACTTTGCTCAACCTCCGTAGCCGCAACTCAGGCGTTCCAACAGAGATGAGTGTGTAGTATTTAAATACCACATAATTTGTCGCGTGGCCTACGTGCGCTACTACGGGCAGGAAACAAGGCGCACAAGGGACTCTTTCACGGCCTTCCACATGAGAGAGATGGGAGAAATCCCGTGGACTAGGTGCGCTATCTCGATCGACAGCCCACCTCGCGAAACAGAAAAGGATATAGAGAACCTACCTAACTTTACAAAACTAACCTCCTCAGCAGGAACTGCGGCCAGATGCAACATCTCCTGCGGAAAAGGTACTCGGGTTTGCCCCTGGGGTCGTAAAGCCCATATACATTATGACAGGGATAGGGCCCGTCATAATATACCCGTTAGGGCTGCACGATGCAGTATAATTTACTATATATAGCACTGTCGGCCAGGTAGAAGGCTTATATTTATTTTAGCCACGAGTTTTGTCAGCCGGAGAAAATTGACTGCACTCTTCCGCCGAAGTGAAAATTGGTTGGGCTCGACACTTCTTATGTGGGAAATCGAAGAGCAGTGCAGCCTATCTAGCAGAATCCTGGCCACAGACATTGACAACAAAAGGACAAGCAGTTACTTCGGTGCCGTGATGGTCCGGTGGAAGCACTAGTTGTAGATGGTTATCAACACTTTCTAGGTGAACTCTTCAAATGTGACAGGAAATGAGCAGACAAGTATACAAATAAACAACGGTTTACACTGTAGAGGTTGACAGAGGGGGAGAGTTTACCACGAGCTATACCAAGAGAATTTAGCTCCAAGACACGTACGAAGCTTCCGCAAACAATGGCGAAATATATCTTTTTAGAGAGTAACACAATATGTTTCCAAGAAAGAATTATCCAACCATTAAAACTTTATACGTCGTCCCCCTTAGATCGTCAGGTCCGCTTTTTTTTGTTTTCCCGTCGAAGTTACGTTAGTAAAGAAGTCTTACGAGCAAATTTTCTAGCGTCGTGAAACTCAGAATCTGCGGCACACGAACACTTGTAACTGCTGCAATCGACGAAACTTTCGTCAAAAATCGTCAAGTTGGATTTTTTTCTAGTTTTTTATACACAAACTGTTGTATCAAAGGGACGGCAGTATGTGCAATATCCACTAATTGCCTGCAATGACTTGGCGATCCGTTTCATGATCATTATAACCTTTCAATATTCGGAGAAAATCCCGGCTGAAACACTTTAAATTATCCCCTTATACTAAGTTTTCGGTTCATTCCTGCGTTTAGATCAGTGGTTCCCTTTAGGGGTCCATATGAACCTACGGATCGGAATCTAACTTTTTGGCGTCATTTTTTTTTTTTTTGCACCGATGTTTTGGCGTCGACTATTTTGGCGCTCAATATTTAGGTTAGGTTAATTCAGGTAAGGTAGGTTAGGTTAGGTATGGTTACGTTAGGTTAGAGAGAAAAAGAGCCGTTAGACTAATTGCTTGGTTTAGCCCACAGTCATGAGATGCATTAAATAAATAACTTTAGTCAATACAGTGTTCATGTTATCTTCTTTAGTATGTGAAAGTTGACGAGCGCATTATACATACTGTGCGACTATTTCAATGGTACTTTTTGGATATTAATCTAAAATAAAAGGTTTTATAGCAATTTCATCTAGTCCATATATCCTGTTTCAATTTCAATCAGCGCCAAAAAAAAACATGGCGCAAAAAATCAGGGCCAAATTATCGGCGCCAAAAAGTACGGGACCCCTACGGACCCCCTATGGTTCACGCTCGGACCCCCTGTGGTTCACGCACGGACCCCCTGTGGTTCACGCACGGACCCCCTACTGGTTCATGTCTTTTGAAGCTTCTGTGGCAATATGAACTACATTTTTATCCCATGGATGATAAAAATTATAGAATATTTCAAGGTTCTAGGAGGAAAAAATAAGTTTAAATACATCATAATAATCGTTTACGCCAATTTACTGAAGCTGAAAATTTTTAACTATATGGTATTGTTACCCCTAAATGCTTTTGCTCGATCACAAAGCTTAGATTTCTTCTAAGACGGCGAGAAGAGCACATGCTAACCATCATTCAATGCAAATAGTCATTTAGGGCGAGTCAAAATAAATTCAAAAGAGTTAAAGATGAAAACTCGCTATATGTGAATAATGGGCTGAGCTGGGATGTCACGTGACTGTGACATGAGTAATTATGTGTTTGGCGTATGTTGTTAGGCCTCTGCCGTTCTGTATTAGCTGAAAAGCAATAGCCTGGAAGACAACGACATCTACAATGCTAATGCAGAACGTAATATACTAAGTTGATACCATCTTAATGGAGAGGGTCCGTGTGTTTCGGGGCGATTTCGAAAGGGGTTTGAAGAAAACTGGACTTTGGAAACCACTGGTTTAGATTCATAATAGAATCGAGAGCTTGGTGAACGTTGTGTCCCACCCAACATGCGTTTCCACCACACCTCATATATCATTCATGTTTACAAACTCCGCTGTTCCGCAGCAGAATCTGTCGGGAATTACACAAGTGATTTTAGAAAATATTTGGACGATGGAAACAGTTTTTAGAATTCGACACTCGGTACTTCTAGGACTAGTGGAGCTGCTCTTCATAAATGATTACAGAACTGATTTGGACACATTTTCGTTCATCACGATCGTGGGTATTTTTCTGCTGTGGAGGATACAGTGCATTGGTTACTTTAGCTTTGATTCAAATGAAAGCTAATGGTAAGGTTACCTCGTTATAAGAAAATTCTAGGCATCTAAGACAGAGTTCACATGTCATCCATCTCAACGAGTTCGCTCTAACTGATGGACGCGGCGCGTTGAAATGATGGAAGCAGTTGCGGCGTAGGACGCGCTACTTCATTCTAGGAATCTAGTTCAGTAAAAAAACTATTAATACTGAATTTATCCGCTGTAACGTTCTCAGATCATGAGCAAGTCGACAATTTTTTTTTTTTTTTCGCCGTAACTTTTATGATCCGATACCACTGTAATGCCATTTAATACTAGAAAGCCCGAAAATGTTGTAAAAGATCGGACGCCATCTGTATTTTGAAAAAGCATTCGATTACAGTATGTTTATTTCACTTTTAACGGTCTATTAAGCCATAAATATTCTGAAAATAGGCTGTTCCACTTGAAATCAGGCGATAAGATTGTGGGATAGCAATGTAACTTCAAACAGTCGACAATATAAACAAAAATGTACAGAAACGAGGTCCCGACTGAGCACGCGGCATCACTCATTTGAACGAAGGACACCTCTTCGTGTAGACAGCGACAAAAAAAAAAGTTGACGCACAGCTCGTGTTCGTTTACTTGATTGAACGCGTTGATAAGGATGAAGTGTGCACTCGGCCTAACAGACGTGTATGGGGGCGACAGAGGATAAGATCGGACTATCTCTCAAAAATTTACACTATGCTTGACTATATGCACACCCCATCTGGGGTTATCCGAATGCACTGGTTCGTACTGTAGACATAAGACGGTTGTACCTCAGAGTAATGCACAACATCGAAAGAGTTAAGAGCGGCATCTTCCACGCAGACAAGTTTTTCCTTTGCTGCTGAAAGGTGAGACCAAACATGATAGAATCAATTTTATTAGGCTAAATTAAACAAGAAGCAAAGAGTGTAACGGGAGAACTCAATGGGACTAAAATTTAAACTTAGCCGTGACCGTATGTCGGTGAATGACGTCACCCGGACGAATCAAAGTATTTGAGGATGTTACCTCAAGCCTTTGTAGGTTGGGCTCTTAATCCTAACGAAAAATACAGTATAAGCAGAGTTACATGTATTCTTGATGCCAGAGAAACCATAGGAGCAGTTATTGCTCAAACTTTCTGTACTTGACTACAACTATTTTCCGTGTTTTGTGTATGAGTGAAGCTCAAATAGCTGGCCAGTCAAGAGCAGAAGATTGAATAAATTAAGTCGAAAAAATTCAGTGATATGTTAGGATTTTTTTTTTTTGTAAAGAGCACCGTGAACTGAATAGAAAGTATAAATAAAGCTTCACTTCAAAGAAGGTGTTAAATCAGGCCGCCATACCGACCCAGATCTTGCCTGTGGCGCTGCGACAGTTTCCACAAGCCTCCCCTCCAATTTTTTATTAATCTCTGCTAAATGTTCAATTAGAAGATATATGTTCTCTTCATTTATTTCTGTGCATAAGAGATGAAATTTGCAATTCACGACGTGAAAATACTCGTAGACTGCTCAGCCGCACCGTTCGTCGATGTTGACGTCATTAATAACGTAACTTTTCTATGCTATAGTTTCTCGTGAGTCCTCCCGTTACGCTCTTTGCTTCCAGGTATTAAGCCACCTTTGCTGCAAGTCAGAAAGAAACTTGTTTATTTCATTTCCGTAAGGGTTCCCCAAAGCTAATGAAATAAATTTTCCTGTCCTCTAATAAATCCATAGCTATTCAATACACACGTATTCAAAACAAATAGCCAAAAGTCATAATATTAAACGGCATATATTTAATTTGAAGCATGTATAATTTTGATAAAAAGTAGTACGTATTCATTCCACGCTATGTGCGAGCAGTTACTTTAACTGTGTCTAACAAAGTTACGCGCACGTTGTACTTAAAATGCGCCAGTTAACTTTTACGATTAAAATACCATTACCGTTAAGACAGTTAATACATTTTCTTTTAATTTAGAGTAGTTGTCTGCAATATCTGCAATTCTGATAACAAGAAACCCAGCAAGGTGATTTCCTGCGCTTGCATTTCCCGTGGTCCAAACACGCACCGCACCTTCTCCAAAATCTTAAACACTCGTAATAATGGCGCTGCCGTGCCGGGGGGCTATTATGCAGCCCAATATCGTATGAAAGAGCATAATAACAGGCGGGTGGAGCACGCTACAGGTGTTCCGTACGTGTAATGCACAGGCGACCCTCCTCATCTTGCCGTGTTGGTTATCGCCCGAGCGCTTCCGTGAGTCCAATGCACTCTAGTGCATTGATAGCAACTAGATAAGGCGTCAGCTGGGCGCTCTCAGGATACTGCAGGACTCTGTGCTGAAATAATTCTCCATAACGGGCCAGTGAAGGGTAAGTTTGCAGCAGCAGGGACAGAAGCTGCAGGGGAAGTTGAAATTTTGTGATAAGAATGTTGGTGTGTGCTAGAGAACGGCAAAGGTAAAGTTGTTTTAGCCGCACCCGCCTATCAGGAAATCTACATGCACTTGCTGCAAATAAGTACCCGCTAAGCCTGAATGAGTGTACGACTGCAGTCGACAACAGATTGTCAAATCTATGGCGTCAAAGACGAAGGCTCTAATGACACAACTTTGGCTAGGAATCAAACCGTAGACCCTGAGACTATAAGCGGATCGCTCTGACTGTTCACCAGTAATAATGGCGAGATCTGTTTAAAAGTGTAAATCTGCTGCAGTAACGGTGGTCTATGCCAGGGAAGCGTAAGTTTGCGATACCGGCGATACTGTATGCTAGGGAATACTAGGAAAATGAAAATATACAGTAGCGATGGTGATGTATACTGGGAAACAAATGTCTGGTACTTCAAATACTGAAAAACCTCGGGGAAAAAACCTTGAGAAAAACCTTGGCATCGCTCAAAAGATTACGAGTGAACACTCGTTATGAAATTACTAATAACTTGCTACGAACAATCGGCTTTGAATTACCAAGAATTAGTTGTATTAGCAGTCGTTTTTAGTCTAGCCAATAGTTTGCCACGAACAGTCGTTTCCCCATTACAAATAACTTGCTACGAACAGTCGTTTTTCCGTTACCAATGACTTGCTGTGAATAGTTTGTTTTGCATCACCAATAATTTGCTATGAACATTCGGTTTTGATTATCAAAAAATCGCTTGAACAGTCATTTTAGCATTACCAACAACTTGCTATGAACATTCATTTTTGCTTGTATAACCAAGAATTAGCTGTTTTAGCAGCAGTTTTTGGTTGGAAAGAATTATCCGGGGCTGGTCATTTCTCTCGCAGAGTGAGCTGTTTACAGCCGCCCTGTCACTTCGCAGAAACGATCTGTCGCTCAGCACAAAAAACACAGAAATAACGAAGATCGATAAGATGCTGCAGCGCCCGCCCTAGGAACTTGTCCACACAAGTTGGCCAGAACATCCTAGAGCAAAGGCAGATAGAGTTATTGGGCAAAAGTTTACTCCAAAACTTTTATCTCCTTTGCAAGAACCGGGAAAACTTGGTAATGAAACCCTCAACGTTATACGTTATCTGTCAGAGGCAAAAGTTTATCCCCAAGCCTTCCTTACCCGATACAAGCACAATTCATCTGCAAACGTTATCTACCAGATGTAGAGCTCGGTCCTAAACATTTCAACGTTCAATGCCAGATGAAAAATTTGGTGCGAAGACCCTCAACGTTATCTGCAAGAGAAAGAACTTTATCTTAACGTTATCTACCAGAAGCAGAACCTGAACCTTAGACATTAAACGTTATTAGATGAAGATGAAATATGGCCCAAAATTTTTTAACGTCATCTACCAGATGCAAAACTGAGACCGAAAACCAGTCATAATACAGTGCCCAACCGGGGGTACTCATCAGTAGAACCCGGATTTATTGCCGTTTCCGGCGTTAGTGCAATAACTGCAATACCTACAATAAGTGCAATGACTGAAATGAGACCTATAAATGAAATATATACGGCCGTGTTCACATGCTTCCCATTGTAACGCGTTCACTCAAATTGAGGGATGCGGCGCGTTGACTTGAGAGAAGCAGCTGCAGGAAACGCGGTAGACTGAAGAATGAAGCATGTCCCTTTTTAGAACGCGCTGCGTCATTCAAGTTAAGTAAACAGAACTTATAAATGCTGAATTTATCCTCTGCAGCGTTCACAGATCATGGACAAGTCGGCAATTTGTTTTTTTTTATCTTAACGATAATGATCAGAATCGTTGTACAGTACTCCTATTTAAGAGAAGAAAACTAGAAAACCTGAAAATGTTATAGGAACACGGACGCCATCTTTGATTCGGCAGCCCAACTCATTGCTCTGTGCTGAGCTCTCTTCTGTCGGTTTATCAGGCTATAACTATTTTTCAAATATGCTATTCCTATCAAAATCAGTCTATAAGATTATGGGATACGAATGTGACTTCAAACCGACGCAAAATATAAGCGAAAATGTAAAGAAACCATATCATAATTGAACGTGCGGCGTCATTCATATGAATGAAGGACCCTTCTACGTGTGGACAGAGGCAAAAAAGTTAACGCACAGCTCGTGTTCAGTTTGGTGATTGAACGCGTTACGATGAGGGACATGTGAACTCATTGCACTTATTATCACTGCCACAAGTCACAACACTTCAAACGCCATGACAATTGGTTCCCTTAACAATTATTGTTTCATGTATTTGTTGGGGTAAAAATATAATTGAGTTGCAAAATCTGACAAATAATTTTTGGAACGTTTTTCGTTCCGGGAACAGGTACAGCGGGACATTTGCAAGAATCATTCGCGCCATTGGGAAGAATTGTCAATTAGCACAAGCGCAATGTATACCTACTGATAATTGGTTTTGGAACTGAAATAGGTGTCCGTTGATCCACTGACATGCTATTCTCGTTTGCTATCCGCCTTTTTTTTCATCCTTTCAATTTTTTTTTGCTGTATTTGGCTTTTCTTTGTTTCCTATTTCTTCCACTCCTATTGCTTAGGTCCAATAAGTGCAATTTTTAGGAGCAATAAAATAAAATTTTAGGCGCAATAAGAGCAATTTTTAGGAGCTATAACTGCAATATTTTAAGCGCAATAAATCCGCGCTCTATTCATCAACCTGCGACCCGTCTTGCCAATCGACGGCAGATTCTCACCAACACCGCACCTGCCAGACGCTTGCTGCCTTAGCAGCCTATTCACTCACCAGCTGAGCTAACCCTTGCTCTCTCTTGCCGAGTTGCGCCGCTTCCACACGGCTGCTATGTTGCTCGGACGTTGGATCCACTACATTCTTGTCGTTATCCCCTCGGGCCTGATCGGTGCCGGCCTGGTCGTGCCCCTGCCCAACACCTCGAGAGTTAAGCCCAATGTCGGGACGTATCACCACGGACCCCGCATCAGTCCTTCTGACCTCGAGGATTGGAAGCGAGGACGACTGGCCGACGCTGCAGCGCTCGGCAATACCGGCATCGTCCCTACCGCTGCAAAACGTCCTCGTTTCCTTAGTTCTAATTAACTTGCTACCAATAACGAACTGAAAGATTTTTCAGCATCATTAATTCTCCTTCACTATAGGTTGCAAAGCCGAGGCTGGTGGGGCTTTAGTCCCATTGAAAACGGTCTGAAATTACAAACGAAGGCGATATGGTTTAAGTCTAATCTAGTAAATAACACAATACAAACCCTCCAGGTTTCTGAAATTTCTTATTTAAGAAGGCATTTTACTATACAGGTCCCTAGAAACGGACCTAATTTAACACTCTATTGCCCCCTTCTTCTTCTTCTTCTCTCTACAAAATATATAGTGCAGGTCTTACAAACCTAGCTACACAATCTCCCTTATATTTTGTACACGAGTGAATCGATCGTAATCGTTTCGTCATCCCTTTGAGACATGGCATGAAGATGACCTCCAGCGAGAAAAAAACAACACCTACGCTAGGTGACGGGGCCAGTCCACTGCAGCTAGAAACGCTAGTAATAGTAAAAGTCAGCGATCGAAAGCAACTTAGCTGTATTCTCAACGCAGTTAAAACTAGAGTTTTCCCGGAAACTCACAGCCCGCAGCATTCCACAACATCCCGTCACGACACTCTAACATGTGCTGAGCCCAGAGCTCGAACCGACACTGCCTCCCAGACGCAGAGTTCGGTAACACACGACACTGTCGCCAGTGTAGCCTCGCTATCGCTTCGCTGCAGCGAGCTGCAAAGATGCTGCCGATCAGCAGAAAGATAGTAATAAGATATAAGCTAGATGAACGTAGCTACGCTAACTTTATAAATGCGGGGTTCATCCTAGACCTCTCGACGGTTTTTTTTTCTTTCTTTTTCCGCGTCACCAGTAGAATCAATAAGCTAACTGTCCATTATTCCCGCTTCTTTTAATTTTGGTGCTTACAATATATCGTTTCTCTAATTTTCTTCACCTACCGCACTAGCCTATAGTTACGCTTTCATTTTCCTTCACGCTTTCGCGGTTAAACATACCACCAGCGCATGGTTAACACTATACCGCTATCCTTCACACTTTACTAATCTAACGCACCACCACGCTTACATTATGTTCCCTTCCCGCTTTCCCATTAAACGCACCACCCCGCTAACATTATCTGTTGCCCTCCAGCTTTCCCATTTTCAGCACGGTCGCCAGGACGACGATGATATCCGACACAGGCAGCGGGGCCTCACAACCAACACACTCGGGCGCGACCGCATGCACTGCGTTATTTACGGTTCGCTCGATAAGCTTTGCTTGCCGCCGCAAAGAAAACAATGAAGATAAAATAACATCGCTCGTAGGTTTCTGAAAGAGAAGCTGCCTCGCTATTGGATTTCTGAACTAAAGCTCACGTTTTTCAATTTTGCAAAGGAGAATCTCTTGCTCTCCGATACCTGAAAGAACGTAAAAGCGCTCTTTTTTTTGCCAGTAGAACACCGAAAAAGTTCAGGCTTGCATTGCCAGAAAAAGCAAGTGCGGTTGCATTTGATGATAAAAGATTGCGTTTAGATTTCTGTAGTAAAAGAAAAGCTGGCGCCTTCGGAATGCAACATGAAAATACGTTTAGAATTGAATCAAAGGCGCTTGCACTTCACTTTCAAAAGGAAAGGTTTGTGTTTCTCGATTCTAACATGAACATCTGCAGGAGCTTGGATTTATAATTAATTGGTTCGTGGTAGGATATTTGAGGGACGAAACAAGCGATTTATATGTAGGAATTAGAAGAAAAGAGGTGTGTTCTGGATTTCAAGACGTAAAATTATTGCCCTTAAATTTATATTAACGAGGAGAAATCTAATTGATTGCGGAAGTTTAGGCGCAGAACTGTCTGCTTTGATATCATATTCAAATATGTTCAAGCACCTACTATGAAACCATTTTATGCAGGTTAGAGAATACAGTAAATAAAAGACGCTAACTCGCAAGGTACTACAGAAAAACCTCTCAAATGAGGAAATTTTCAATTAGCTATTTATTTCAAGTTAGGAATGAACAAATTACAAATGTCGTCAAGTCAGGAAAGGTCAATGTCATTATATCGATCAGCCTCTCGGCATTAAATAAACGGGTTGCAGTCAACAGCTCCCACTTCCTTACATTCACTAGTTTCTAAACAAATTGTTCATAGTTAAATAGCCCCTACTAAAAAGTAAAAATCGATTTACTGGCTTGAAATTAGTGTCCATAGACAGTAACGTGTTTCACGATGAAAACTTGAATCTAAATTTAAGAAAGGTGTATATCATTGAAAAAGACACGGTTTATACGAAAACTTAGCGTGCAACAGTCTTTTTTCTCTTCATTCCAAATAAAAGTTGCGAGAAAAATAACCAGGTCATGACCGACTCCTGAATATTTTCTATAACTGTAGTCACAAAAAATGGTAGTGCGATAATTGTACCTTAAAACATTTCAAGTTAGGAAAGCCTCTCAAAATACGAAGTGTACTGTATAAACTAGTAATAATTTTCATAGTTCGCGAACTGACAACACTACACATGTATGTACACTATAACCAGTCGGAAATGTTAGGGCGATTTTCAGACACGGTCCAATGCCGCTGACTATTTTCTGATCTTTTCGCAGACATCGGATAAATGTCTACGATTTCCTTTAGAGTCTGGCGAAGTTTGATGCTAACCTCATCAACGCACTTTGGCACTACATATTCTACGAAGAGCCTCTCCTCTACTGAGACGCTTGCATTGTCAGAGGAGCGATATGTTTCAGCATACTCCTATATACTTTTGCTACCACGGCATCTAAATTTAAATTTACCCCAGAAGTCTTTAAGACTCGCCCACCCTCCAAATCTATCCCGGAGCAACATATATGAAAAGATCGCTGTGGTAGCAACCCTCTGTGCAGTGTCCGGATTACACGGGTATCCGATGCACACTTCGGCTTGTGAGATGCAATGCCATGAAAAAAATTGCTTTCTTGCGTTTGACTTGCTTTTTTGAAAGAACGAGACGACAAAGAAAAGCTTTGGCGTCACTGAAGTCTGGGCGGCTTATGAGATTTGCGTTTTCTTTCCCCAGAGAAGGAAACGAAACGCGATATTAAATTTACAGCGCGCTTTGAAAAGAATGTGGCCGATGGCAACGCCATGGCACGCGACTGAAGTTGGATCTTCTCGACTGGGTCGCGTACTCCCTCTTGTGACGGATTCGCCGCTGTGACATTTGGTTCCCGAAAATATTTGAGGTAACGAAACCGCGAAAAAGAGGCAGTAGCGTCGAGTTCAAGCCTTCGCCGGACGTAGTAAACCTTCGTAGCATAGGTAAACCCTATAATGGTGGACAATAATAATGAGCCTCGCATGCACAATAAGCATAAGTACCCCAAGCAATATAGCTATAACTGTTCTAGAAGTAAAAACTACAGAAGGCAAAAAGATTCTAATATTAAATATGGGTCGACGATATTAAAACTTAACGT
>LQNS02278159.1:16497093-16509580 GCA_001587735.2 Parhyale hawaiensis
CTTCTGAAGATGGGATATTTCATCCTGAAACGTTAAGTTTTAATATCGTCGACCCATATTTAATATTGTTCTAGAAGTATTTCACAAATGGATTTTCATTTCAAAAATTAGAATTTTATAATTGCTAGGAAGTCAAGGGCTGTAATGAAATTCATTTTGAGTTCAAGCTTTCGATTCTTTCGTAGATCATCATCACGAAAGTATTTCATGCAATCAAATTATTCTCAAAACTAAAGATTTGACAGCATCGAATACCTTCCTGATGATGATTCATGAAGAAATCGAAAGCTTGAATTTGAAATGAGTTTCATTACAGCGCTTGTCTTCTTGGCAGCTATAACTGTTAAACGCATGATAGTCATAAGCCAGCAATGCATATTTATAGCAGCTCTCCAAAAGATTTAACCTCTCTATGTGCAGTGCACCATGTACAGTAACACATGCCCAACTGTTTTATTCCTACTGTATATAGGTACAAAATAAAATAATGCAGAGAAGGGTAGATAATGTCTTACGACCTGCGAATAATGTTATTCGGCATATGTTGTGAGGCATGGTACTTTCTACACCCTAATGAGTAAAGCAATACAGGGGCAGTATCTCCGCCATTGAATGAATGTACCTGCCTCGCCTGTCGCAGTCTTAAGTACCAAAAATTTCCTTAATCACAAGCGCTCAAATTCAACCTTTTTTCTCAGTTTAAAGGATATTCAATGAAGAGTAATATCATTCAGATCTTTGTTATTTGGGAGAGGGACACATAATATTTAAATGAATACACACTACAAAACTCAGTAATAGTGTTCGACTATACAAGGAGAGGCGGGGAGGACACACGTATCAGATACCAGAGCGTATGAACAATGAACATGAACCTAAATAAAATTCTCGGCCGTCCCAAAGCTAATATGAGCTTCTGGGAAGCCATAAATTTTGTTATGGTTAATATTGTTTACCACAGTCCTTTTCTAATGTGCTGTTCATGTGGTAAGTGCCCGAACTCGCTCTTCAACACTGTGATTTATGCGATTTATAAATACATGTAAGCGCAGAAATATTAAGATACGACAGAGGAAAATTACTGCGCAACGCACGACCAATTTCTGAGCACTGGCCGTATACGTTGGGGAACTATTCACAATCACTGTAAAGGAGTTTCTAGAGAGGAAGGAGAAGAGACAAGCAGCATGACGAGAAAAACGGCCAACAGATGCACGGGAGGACATCGCGTTGGAGGTTGCGAAGCATCACAGTAAATGCCTTAATTCGTGCAAAAAATTTCATATTAAAGTGCAAAGAAAAACAATTCAGAGGTACGAACAACACAGACGCTCCATCTGCAGGTACGCACATTGATAATAATGTTTGTCCCAGAACAAGCGCACCTTGACATGCAGTAACACAAAATACCTGCAGGACTAGGTGAGCCCAGAGGGCACAGCTAGTGTATAATTTTTCATCAGTACACGGGAATGCAAACTAGTATTGAGATAGCTCAGGTCTCAGTGTTGGGTGTAGACAAGAAGGTGTTACGCAAAGTCGGCACTATCCTATTCTGATAAGATTGGGTGCGTTATGGTAGCACACACTAGTGGTTTCCGCCGTCATGTAATTATGGAGAATATAATTCCGTCAACGAGCCCTCCCCCCACCCCCATTTTCTTGTCTGTTCTCCGTAGTTCTGCTCTGAAGAATATGCTTTTTCCTTCGCTGATCGTCTTCAAAGATTTAGCATCACAAAGACGGAGCAAATAAAGGTTTGTTGTGAGAAGAAAGTGGAGTTCAGTATCCACTCTTCCGCTAAGAGGTACTTCACATATCTCCCGTGCTTAGATTTCAACCTTGGCAACGCAATAGTCCCTTTGCTGCTTAACAATTGAGTTTCTCTTGTGTTCAAGCAACAGACTGTGTTGGTGCAACTCCAGTGTCTGACAAACTACTGGAAAACGAACGTTTTACCATGCTTTCGCTCCACAAGAGAGTGAGCTTGGCTCACTCTTGTTCATGATTTATATTAACAATTTTAGTCTCGGCGTTCTCAAGCAAAGTTACTAAGTTTGCAGATGACACTACTGGCCCTCCTGGACAACAGCAAAAAGGACTTGCACAAACACCATCACGCCATGAAATGGACATCAACCAGGCAGAAAAGCTTCTTCTACATTCCATGTATGCCATAAGTGACCGGGTCGAGAGACGGAGAGCACCATTGGCGTGAGGAGATCTGCTGGAAAGGGAAGAGCTACAAACTATTTTTGCATCAGATAATTTTTTTTTTATTTTGGTTCCATTTGCGAACTAGTATCGACTTCAGGTATAGTAAAAAACCGCAGGATCAGCCAAATATTGCCTCAGTAACAATAAATTCTGCTGACTACACTAATAAATTAGAGCACTCTGAGAGCACATATCTCCTCCAATCAATGCAATTTTAACGAAATAATCATACTGGTCCTGAAACCAGGCCTTCCATTCTACCATCACCAAAATTTCGTCATTCCTGCTTCTCTATAGTGTAAATAGTTCATTGCTCTTTAATCTTCTTCAAGATCCGTCCGTAATATTTTGAGTTATATCCTGACGAACACTAAGACAAACATTTAGTCAAACACACAAGCGAGAACACCGATCATTACCAAAATTTGATCATTTGTGCGAGTTAGCACGTCTTACAATTTCTGTAAATTTCAAGAGTATCTGTTCGTAACTTTTTGAGTTATGTTCTCCCAAACATTATGACATCCAACACATAAACGGACTTAAACCAATCACCAAAATGTAATATGCATCGTTTAATATTTCTTAGAATTCCTGCAAAGTTTACTAAGATCCGTTCAATAAGTTTTTGGGTGATGTTGCAGAAAAACATAAAATCAATTACAGAGAAACAATTAAATGGACAATCAGATCATCACAAAAAAAATGGTCATTTACTCTTCGTAACATTCCAACAATTTGTGCAAATTTCATGAAAATTCGCCGATAACTTTTTGAGTTATGTTTCCAAGAAAAAATAGCCATACAAATAAACGGTTAAATTAACGGATCCTCACCGATATTCAATCATCTATTCCTCTTAACATGCCTAACAAGCCTTGAAAATTTCTTGATGATCCATCTATAACTTTTTGAGTCAGCTTATATAGTGACAGACGGAGAAACAGACCCACTCGACAAAAACATAAACTTCTTGGCGAAAATATTCAGTGCCAACTATTGGATCACAACAAACAGAAAAAACATATCTCTCAGAGCTACAAATGCTATTGGTCGCCCTACTGAACCAACACCAACTCGAGTCGAGGCAACTCTACAAAGAGAGGAAAACATATCTCCAGGAACTACGATTTCCGTTGGTTGCACTAAAAAACTATATAATTGTCAGTTCACCGAGTTCAAGCATCTTTTTAAACATCGGGAGCAACAAAATATTTCTCCGTGAAACACAAGTTCTCGGTATATTGACAAGCACATTTCCATGGCTTTGACTGTGTTTACATTTGAAGCGCAAGCGTGAGCTGCGAGCCCTTTCCTCTGTAAACAGGACCCGAGGAGCAGTTCGGTGGGCGGCAGACTGTTTGTTTGCTTCCTCTCTATTGAACTCTGCACGAGACTGTAACGTTCTACCTCGACTCTTGTGTAATTTTATGATTGCTTTGACTTTTGCAAGAGTTATAAATAGTTCAACATAAAATACAATACGTTGTACTATATGGGAAAAGATACACAGGTATTGGTTATATTTCTTATGAAAGTCCTAGAGCTATCACGCATTTATGGGAATTATGCAAGCTTTGCCATTCTAACTTAGGGATAAAAAGAACCAATACATACAAAGAAGTACTATAGGTTTGGCCTGTTACTACAGGTCAAGGAGCTTTAAGAGAGAAGAATGAGCACTGCCGCCTTAAGTTAGACCATCTAGCGTTCCAACCTTTCCGGTGTGGCTGTGACGCGATGTACCGTATTGTAATGGTATTGGTGTACGTATATATTCCTACGGGGAAAAATCAGATCAGCCATAAAAGCGAGTGCCTCTGACACCCGGCGACTGTAACGAACGAACACATATGAATCTCTTTGGTGGAATAGACGCGAGAGAAACAAACAAACAAACTGATATACTAATTTGCGATTGGTGCATACGGCGACTGGCAGCAGCCACGCCGGAAAGCCAAGCCGGAAACTTGAGCTTCACAGACAAGACTAATGGCCCCCTCCTTTTCTATTAAATCTCCTTGCTACAGGTAGCACTGAGGTCTGCATTTTATCCTCATAACTAGAGCCAGGATTTATTGCAGTTTCTGGCGTTAGTGCAATAACTGCAATGAGAGCAATAAATGAATATATTAGGCCGTGTTCAAATGTCACTCATTGTAATGCGTTCACCCAAACTGATATACGCGGCACGTCGATTTGAGAGAAGCAGCTGCAGCAAGCGCGGTAGACTGAAGAATGAAGCGTGTCCCTTTTTTCTTCTTTTTTTTTAAACGTGCTGCGTCATTCAAGTTCAGTACACAGAACTTATAATAGCGAAATTTATCCTCTGCAGCGTTCTCACATCGTGAACAAGTCGGCAGTGTTTTTTTTTTATCGTCACTTTAATGATCAGAATCATTGTACAGTACTCCCGCTTAAGAGAAGAAAACCTGAAAATGTTATAAGAACATGGACGTCATGTTTGATTTAGTAGTCCAACTGATTGCTCTGTGCTGAGTTCTCTTCTGTCGGTTAGGCTAATCAGGCTATAACTATTTTTAAAAGAGGCTATTCCTACTAAAATCAGTCTATAAGACTTCAAGCAGACGCGAAATATAAGCGAAAACGTAAAGAAACAATACTATGACTGAACGCGCAGCGTCATTCATATGAATGAAAGCACACTTCTTCGTGTGGACAGAGACCAAAAAAAGTTGACGCAGCTCGTGTTCAGCTTCGAGATTGAACGCGTTACGATGAGGGACGTGTGAACTCATGGCACTTATTATCACTGCCACGTGTCACAATTATTATCATCAATTATTGTTCCATGTATTTGTTAGTGTAAAAATATAATTGAGTTGCACAATTTGACTATTAAATTTTTTTAACCTTTTTCGTTCCGGGAAAACATCATGGGAACAGGTAAAGCGGGATATTTGCAAGAAGCATTCTCCCCATCTGGGAAGAATTCTCAATTAGCACAAGCGCAATGTATACCTACTGCTAATCGGTATGGGGAACTGAAATAGGTGTCCGTTGAACCACTGACATGCTATTCTCGTTTGCCATACGAATTTTTTATCCTTTCAATTTTTAGCTGTATTTGCCTTTTCTTTGTTTCCTTTTCTTCCACTCCTATTGCTTAAGTGCAATAAGTGCAAGTTTTAGGTGCAATTAGAGCAAATTTTACTTGCAATAAGAGCAATTTTTAAATGCAATAAGGGTAATTTTTATATGCAATAAGAGCAATCTTAGGAGTGTCATAACTGTAATATTTTAAGCACAATAAATCCGGGCTCTGCTCACAACGCTTTAGCTCGGAGGAAGTATAGAGAGAGAGAGAGAGATGACACAAGTCCTCGGCAGTGGGACCTAAAAAAGGTTCGCGCTGGCTTTTTCATGGCGGCTTTCTGCAGTGGCATCTAGATGAGGTCAGTGCTCGACATCACTTTGGATATAAGAGGCTCCATTGCGTGGCCTGCATCACATCAACAACCATTTATACAATCACGATCAGGTTGGCTGCACCTGATTACAAAATATTATCGTTCAGGAGTCAGAACGGGATGGATATTCAAGAAGTGTCATAACCTGGATACTGAGTGCTATTTACGTCAAATACCCTGAAATACAGGAAATCTGAAAATTTTCTCACGTGGACAATATTTGCAGCTAATATAAATGAATAAGAACAGGAGTTTGCAGTTTCACAGCTAAAAGAAATCTCAACATGTATCTACTCCACCCATTCTAAGCAGCCAGCGCGCCAGCCAGCTCTTACAATGGAAGTGGGTCGCTGGTTAATGAAGCCTATTTCAAATATGTCGTCTCCCCCTATGATTCCACCGAGTGCTTAAGTTTATACTGATATTCTTGTCTGTACTGTAGCAATATCGTATTTAAAACTTGGTATATGTAAGACATCCATAGACAAACAAGGTACTCCCTCTGCTCCAAAATAGTTGTCCTACAGCAAAATATTTAATTTTGCATTAGCTATTCGATCTCAGACAATTTATTTGCTGTTTACATTAACAGATTAGTATTGGCCATGGCTGACCTACGTCATGATACGTACTAGCTCGTTACTGTAAACAGAAACTAATTTGGCTGAGATCCAACTGCTAATGAAGAATTAAATTTTTGACTGGAGAATAAAAATTTTGGAAAAGAGGGAGCAATTTTCATAACGTTCGCGGAGATATAATTCGAATTAGCTCAATAACTCCATTGCAATACAAAAACTGTTTCTGCAACCGTATATTCTACATGTTGTTAGAATAAACTTATTATTGGCTAGAACTTTTCTATACATTTTAGAAAGTAAACTTCAACAAGCAGATAGTTCAAACTCGCATGGTGAAATTCAGTCAAAATTTTCACAGAAAGAAAAACAACGCGATGGTTCTGACACTACGGAAATGATGCCCGCATCTGCCGACACCGCAATATGGGAAAGGATGAAGTGCAAGCATTAATATATACGCATGATCGACTGTGTATGTTGTTTTTTTAGATTTCCTAGCCACTGCAAAGTTCTTTCATGCAAGCGAGGAAGAGATAGGGACATAACAAATAGTCGAGAGGTATGTGGATCCCATACACGAGATAGGATTCATACATTGGATTAACGCGCATGGAGAGAGGTAGACCTGCTAAGATTTAGGATACCAAGGATACCCTCCGGGGCTCTACTCTCGTTGAAAAAGGATGAATGAAACTGAAGAACATAATTCAAAGAAAGTTGAACTGTAGATCGACATATGCTCGGAGTTTGACGAAGCATGCTGCCTACAATGCTGCAAAGCATACAAGAATTCGACATAAAATTAAGGGCATCAAAAGATCGAGGTAACACTTTCCTAAATCGTCAACTGCTTAAAAATATATTTACTAGGAAATAATAGAATTATTTAAAAAACTCATTAAGTAATTTAGTGGAAGATATTTCGAGCTTTGGCTTGTAAATAATACTAATAATCATTTATTATCTCGCATAGTTAATACACTTAATGAGATTTTCTCCCGTTTTAATCGTAGAAATTTGAGTATGTGATAGTGTGAAGAGCAGGAGGAGCAGTCACTGTTTCGAGTCAAGTTAAGAGTCCCTCCCCGTACTTCCCCTGGCCGCTCGATCGGTGCCAGCGTGCTTCACGCACTGTAAATCCGTCCGTCAACGTCCGAGACTCGAACCTAGCTTCCCAGCGTGCAATGCAGAGACGCAGTCACTTCGCCACCACTTCAATATCAGACCGAGGATGCGTTCATTGGACATTTTTAATCAAAACCGTAACCAACTTTTTGAAGGCCAACTTAGGAAACATTTCCTCCCCAGTGCATAAATACAATAGTATAAGAAGGCCAATGGATGTCGATCGATACACCCACTTATGCGCGAGTAGAGTTCCAAGGACCATCTTATCCGGCTACGTTCTTTGGTCTACGAAAGATATTCATAAAGTTCCTGGTAGTGTGGAAACTATTCAATTTATTTAAAAGCTTTCCTGCGTTCTTGCACATGTATGGTTCTGTCAAGTGTGACATTCTTCGCCATGAATTAGGTCTCTATACATGACTAGACGGTAATTTTCTTCCAATTGGATAGGTGAACGGGCTATTTTACTTATTTCAGTAGGACGGCGAAACAATTGGTACCACTGTCGCTGGTTGTCCTTTATAATGAAGATATTCGAAACTTTGCTATCTACATGACATGTGGTAATTAAGTTGCTTTCACATCCAAGAGAAAATGAATTCTATATCTTTATTTTCCAACACTGAAACGATAGTAATGATTCTTAGTAGTTTAATTCGACCAAAAAAATCATGTCTAGTTGCTCAATGGTGTCGCCGTTGTTAGGACCTGAAATGTACGTACCACGAACACCGATGGAAGCAAAGTTTCAACGAAATTTTTGACTGTCCCTCATACGGGACGAGTTCATATCTACTCAGTATCAGACATTAACTAGAGCACTCTGATAGCGCATACCTCCGCCAAGCGAGGCAACGGTAGCAAAAAATTCAAATTGGCACTGAAACCATAATTTTCTTCGTATAAACTCCAAAATCTAATCATTTGTGCCTTTTGATAGTAATAACAGCTTGTGCAATTTTCTTGAAGATCCGTTCATAACTTTTTGAGTTATACTGCTAACAAACGTTAGGACAAACACGAGTCAAACACAAAAACGAATAAACCGATCTGCACCAAAATTTGATCATTTATGTCTTTAACATTACTAGCAGCCCCTATAGATGAAGGACATATCTTCACCAAAAGTTAATTAACTGTTCCTCCTAACATACCTACGAACCCCTGTAAATTTCGTCCAAATCGGTTCATACCTTTTCGAGTTATCATGGTGACAGACACACAAATAGACAGACAGAAAAACACGACGAAAACATAACCTCCTTGGCGGAGGTAATTATAACCTCCGTGAAACCATATCACTTCTACGCAGTAAATAAAATGCATCATATACTCCGTGCTAAACCCGCGATATTCCAAAGAAAGTATTTTTGCAAGATGAATATTTCACTCTATATTCTTTAGACATTTATTTAGTGCAAACAAAATCCCACACACACAAATGTAATCAAAGTCGACGCAGCATAAAAAACTCTTTGTGCCTCGCGTCTTTGCATAAGATTGACGCTCAAAAAAAAAAAAAAGATGAAACAATGGAAAGACTAGAGAAGTTTTAAGGACAGTCTCAGCGCTTCGTGTTGACACGAAAATTGCATAGCAATACAAGAGAGCGTGTCACGCTACAGCAGAGCGAGTGACCAGTGATACATGCCAATCTGGAGAATTAGTACATAGAAGTGAAAAGCAAAAGCAGTATGGGTTAAATAAAAATGATGAAAAATAAATCAAGATAGTGTAGAGAAATCATTTAAAAATAGTGACAGTACAAGACAAGAAAAATTTGTTCATCTGTAGGTCTGTTACTTCTAAATTGAAAATGGTAAATAAAAATTGGCGTTAATTTACGTATGAGCCATTCTGTTTAGTCTAGTATTTCTCTATCGATACATTCTTATTACCTCCGCCAAGGAGGTTATTTTCGTCGTGTCTGTCTGTCACCAAGATAACTCAAAACAGTATGAACCGATTTGGACGAAATTTACAGGGATTGATAGGTATGTTAGAAGGAACAGATGATTAACTTTTGGTGAAACGGATGTCCATCTGTTTGTTTGTTTGTCTGCCTCATTTTTCTCAATGCCATAACTCAAAAAGGTATGGATGGATTTTTATGAAATTAACAAAAGTTGTTAGGTATATAACAAAAAGTAAATGACCAAATTTTAGTAATGATCCGTTTGTTCCTTCGTTCGTCACTGTTTTTAATTTTATGCTTGTTAGCACAATAACTCAAAAAATATTGAATGGATCTTTACGAAATTTACAGGGCTCATTGTTAATGTTAAGAGATATAAATTATTAAATTTTGGTGCAGATCGGTTTGTTCGCGTGTATGTTTGACTCATGTTTGTCTTAACGTTTTTTAGCACTATAACTCAAAAAGTTAAGAACGGATCTTCAAGAAAATTGCACAAGCTGTTATTACTATCAAAAAGCACAAATGATTAGATTTTGGAGTTTATAAAAAGAAAATCATTGTTTCAGAGCCAAGTTGAATTTTTTGCTATCGTTGCCTCGCTTAACGGAGGTATGCGCTCTCAGAGTGCTCTAGCTTCTCATGCAATTTGCAAAGGAAAGGAGAAAGATACAATGGCGTTTAAAATCTGCACGACGTCGAAGACCGTGTAGTATCGCTGTAACCTTGCGGTCTTTAACACATATCATCCTATGATCTCTCACGCGTCTCCGGGATATTACGGTGACGCTTCAGCTCAAATTTGAAACGACCACCACTGTAGGAGTGTCAGGTTGTGAGTACGTTTAGTGCTGTTAGACATCGCAGATGTGATTATAAATTGCTGCAAACCACCGCATGTGTGATTATTGCTGCCTCCCACCGTAGCATACCACCGCATGTGTGATTATTGCTGCCACCCACCGTAGCAGAACACCGCTTGTGTGATTATGGCTGCCACTCAACGTAGCATACCACTGTTTCCGTGATTATTGCTGCCATCCGCCGTAGCAAACCACCGCATGTGTGATTATTACTGCCACCCACCGTAGCAGAACACCGCTTGTGTGATTATGGCTGCCACTCACCGTAGCATACCACTGTTTCCGTGATTATTGCTGCCATCGGCCGTAGCAAACCACCGCATGTGTGATTATTGCTGCCACTCACCGTAGAAATTAGATGAAGTATGATAGATGTGATCAGGCTGTCCGAGCCACCAGGATGAATGAAGTTGCTGCCACATTCACGAGGCAAATTATCGGAGGGCTTGGCAGTTTCCCTTACTGAAAGCTCAGACGGAAAGTCTGAATTCAGGTCAGTCTGGAGAAAATTCAAATCAATGCACTTCCGAAAACAAACTTTTGCTTCTTCTGGACCCACATTCTCTACACTTTGGAAATTCTGTTTTTTTTTCGCTTTTCGTAAAAACAGAAAAAAACGGAACAAGGCTAAATCTACTTGACCGTACATCCCAACCACGAAATCCACAGGTACTAGTTCGTGCTGCAGAATATGAGCCAACTGGCACCAAGGGAAAGCACAGCTGCAGCCGATCACAGATTGTCATGAGCTATGATACCAGTGACGGTAAACTCTCAGTTCGACGACCTGCAATTTTCCAACAATCCCCATTTCCGGTTAAGGTCAGTACCCCGCATTGGCATCCTGGCACTAATGCTGACTCAGCTTTCTATGCACAAGACTTCGCATGCAGTTGCCTCGATTTCGCAAAAGCAAACACTCTAGCGTCCTGCAACTCCGAATATAAATCTATGACAATAATGAGGTATTTAAAACACGTATAACATATATAAGAAACAGAAAATGCAATGTATACGTAAAATATGTTATCAAAAACAGTGTTCTTCACCCAACATGTCAGTTTTTCACTATTTACTAATATCTGACAGGAACTCTACCTTCAAAATAAGTGTATAACAAAATTAAAAATGCTGCCCATAAGGAGATTTTATAATTTCCCTGAAATTCTTAAATCCTCTTAGAAGAGAGGAGATTCTCTAAAGGTTCAGTAACACTGTCAGAGTAAATACTTCTCTGTTGAAATAGTTATTAGCGAGTCTCTGTGTAAACTTAGAAAATAAATAAAAATTGTCAAAACTAGAGGATTGATAACTTATATTGTCGACAGTATATCCATGGGAAGAAAGACTGCAGGGCTTCTGCTAATTAAAAACTGTTGAAATTATTTGACGATACCGTCAGTTACAAAAAGGAAAACTTTGAATTAGAAGATATTCTGTATGAAACCCCAAAAAGAGTATTATTTTTGGGACCATATCGCACCAGTGACATATGCACTTCTGTGATATAGACGCGGGGTTACACTTTTTTAGGGTATTTTGCATGGCTGAATAGAAATTCTACGCACGTTTTCGGAACATATGGTGTACGGAAGCTTAATGTATGCAAGTCCTTTGGACAAAAAGCGTGGGAAACATCTTCACCAAGCGCACAATTTTGTTGAAACATATGTTGGGTAAATAACTTCTGCTCAGTACGCAACTGCTTTGGAGCGTATCGACTGTAGAAAACATATTATACAGTGGGAATCACATTCACAATGAAAGTAACTCATGTAGAACATAATTATCTCGTGTGAACTGCAATTATGTTGCTTATGAGCTCCTAGCTAACATGTCTGGTGACCGCAACGTTTTTATCGCATCTTACACGAATCTTTTAAACAACTTCAACGCGAGCAGATGCATCGCTACACCCTAAGCAAATTTCGTTTTTAACTATTGAACCGGTTAATGCTTAATACAGGCTTTCATTTCGTAGGAATAACACAATACAGAACTTTCTTAAACACGGGAAATGTGTCAATAGGATCATTGTCATATATAAAACTCACAAGAACTGCCTCTCCTCAGATAAAAAGGCTTTGGATAAGGAAGAAAAGAAATTACCGCATAAGGAATAAAAAGAGCGACAGGAAGGGACTGAGAGGCAAACGCTACTTTTTAATGGAGAGACAAGGAGACCTAGGAGCTATTCTCGTCCTCTGATGGAGGCTTTGAGCCCTGAACTGCGGCATCAAAGGACGCAATATTGGCTCTACTGTAGAGGTGCCATATGATCCAGCCTTACAGCTTATCTTCTGAGCCCTGAACTGCCGCACCTAATGGTACACAATTGGCTCTAGAGGTGCC
>LQNS02278159.1:16533731-16563285 GCA_001587735.2 Parhyale hawaiensis
TAACATGTGTAGCCTGTGCAGTGTCGGCGATAACATGTGTAGCCCGTGCAGTGTCGGTGATAACATGTATAGCCTCTGCAGTACCGGGGATAGCATGCAGCCTTATCAGTAGTCTGCACAATGTCCATGATAACATCGCACCCTTCGCAACATGCCCAACATCACAAGAGTGGCAAGCCAGCACTGCGCTATCACTGACCCCCAGCTTACATCCCAGCCTGTCCATTAACTACCCAATAATTACAAGTATCCACATAAGCGGGTCTGCACAACAGCGTTGCATCACTTAATTAAAGCTGCTGGTGTCGGGCCAGCAGTGACACAACACACCATGTGTTTCACATCAAAAGGCGCTAATTCACAAGCGCAATGCAACGCCAGCATGAGGCGCTCAGATTCTGAGTCTATTATTGCAATAGCTTGGCCGGAGCGCTCTAAGTCACAGTCAAATGAGCGTAAGGTGCAGCTCTCATATCATTTTATATTCGTACTTCCCGATGGCTTGTGTATATATGGACCCCTGCCCCCCTTCCAGACGAAGCTTCATATTGTAGAAGACCGGAGACCCCAGCTCAACAAAAGTAAACCTATCACCATTGTCCCATACTACGTCCTCACGAGGAGTACGTTGGCACTTTGGTGATTACGTAAGTTCACGATAGTAATCGTCACGAAGTACGGCTATGGCCATTTTCATCTAAGAATTTCATAATGTGTATAAAATCTCAAAGTCCCGCTTAAATCAAACACGAATCAAAGTATTCGCTTTAGTCTGCAGTAGTAGCAGACTAAAGCGTCTGACATTGACTCTCAAGGTCTCAGGCTCGAACCTCGCTCTTAGCTAGGCACGTTCTTCGAGGCGTTTGACGTGATCAGTCAGCAAACCGCTGTGGGTTTACTGACCTTTCCCAGCAATGGGGAGGGTTGGGGGACGCAGATTGTCGCAAGAAGTCTTCCGCCACTGGGGCCATAACTCTAGACAATCGGTGGTCGACTGCAGCAGCATGCTCTTCTGGTTCCTGTTGGCCTATATCTGCAGCACAAACCAGAGCATGCGGGTTTCCCAGTTGGGGGTACGGTCAAGTTGACTTTATTTTTACCTTTTATCACATAAGCTATCTTGCGTAAAGTTTAACCTTCTTGGGGAAGGTCGAATTTTAGCCTATAGCGGTAATCCCTTTACTGTCTACTCCTCCCTGCGATTGTGACGTCATATCCGCTACGCGACTCGACCCTTCAGTTCGTCTGCAGTTCCAATTTAGTTCTTATTCAGCTTGCAAGTATTGCCTCTAGTCCATTTGCGTTGACTTACCCAAGGCCTCCTTAAGTACAGGCATGGGTCTCTACGTCACGTAGTTGGTCCGTCGGTACAGTCCCACGAGAAACTGATAGACGCTTATCTGGATAGAAATTCAACTTATTGTAATTTTGTTACTCGTAAAAAGTTTAAAAAAACATTTCCTATTCAAATGTTTAAACATATTAAATGTTTAGACATATTTGCATAGAGAGGAAGTGCCAATTATATCAGGCTGCGTCTAATGATTTCTCCAGTGACTGTACACAATCGGACTGTTTCCGATACCTAGACCAAAGCCTGTACTTTAGGAGGCCTTGGCTTAACGCTCAGTTCCCTTCTAATTGCCTTATCGGTCACCACGAGTGGATTGCGCGCCCTTAAGTGTTCTATACGTAGTGCTACGTGTATTCGGTATCTTATCTACACGTGCGCACGTAGGAGTGCACAAGGTTGCGCTCACCAACTCTTGTAGATGGTGTAGTTAGAAGAATCGTTGACGTAGATCACTGCTATGCTGTAGTCTCGACTACGGATCAGTATCAATTCGGTAGAGCTATTATGGTAATCCAATGAATGTTACCTTGTATCGAGTATCTCAGTCAATGTAGGATCGTAGAATACTAGAGATACTGGTGATGACTGTAGTGGGTTATGAAAGGATTAGTAAACACCAATTAGTATATTGCAGATGATGGTACAATTAAGACATCGGTAGTTGCAAGAATATATAGAGCTCTAGTATGCAGCTCTTAAGCGACTATGTACACAGCAGAAATAGTACTTCTTGTGCTGAACGGCAGAGCTAAGATACCTAAGTGCTGCAGGTCACTTGGCGAACCTATTATTTATACGTTCCCGTGAGCATCAGGATGTGCGACGTGCATATGGACCATGTTTCTCCCCGAACTTGCCTATTATTTTCAAAGCCCAATTGGACGAACTAATAAGGGACATCTCCCGAGCGCTTCAAGTTCACCTGCTCCAGGACCAGCGGCAGTGGATTGTGAAGTGTAAAGTGTTTAGGCGGATACCTCTGTTGCTTCCCCTGTTCTAATAAAGTGCGTGTGTGAGCAGAGTGAACGTGTTGACGCTGTTTTTTCCCCTTATCTTATTCTAATGTAACGCGTTCTTCGTTTATGCCCTTTATAAATTAACAGATTGGTGTGTTCATTCGCATCGGTCCTACGGCGTCGAGTAATTAATGTTTCCTACTTTCAATCATTCGGATTGCATTTCCATCTTCTATTCTTTCTTACTTGTTACTGTGAAGAACGAGTTAGTTTTCTCTTTTTCTCTCGGTATCTGCTACCACCTACTTGGGTATTAAGGCACCAACATGAAAGGTGCTTACCCCCTAGTGTTTCTCAACCCATATCTCTTGATCATATCTGCAATACCGGTACAGTTCTAATTGCGCAATACTTTTAAAGCTATTCTTCATCGCCTTCCATAGGTTATTATTATTATTATTAAAACACATCAGACTGGCAACGTAGGAACGGAGAAACTCCATGAGGTTAACAAACCCCCACGCAATTAGCCCAGCGGGTGAAGAAAACAAAAGAATGAAAAAAAAAAGATCAGAGATAACAGAATAGCTCTGTGTACAGATCGTTTAAAGCTGCCAATACCCGCACCAGCAAAGACAGAGCCATAAAGACCATTCCAAACATCCACACACGATGGAAAGAAAGAACGGGAATACTGGCCCGTACGGCATCGTAACGGTTCCAAGGGAAACTCATGAAGAGCACCAATACGCCGAGTATACCTCACCCGAACAAATGGATCCGGAAGAAACTCAGACAGTGGATGACTGGGGCAGTTATAGATTTTAAACAAAAACAGACCCCACCGACTCTGCGACGATGCGCCAGATCACAAGGCACAACACCGTCCAGCATGAACGCACATCGACGAACCACTTTGTCAAGCAAACACAGATGGCAATCGGCAGCAGAACCCCCAGACTACAGAGCAGTACTCCAGAAGAGGAAGGACAAAGCAATTAAAGCAGTGACGTGTCAATTCTACCGAGCCAAACACCCTCCAAGCACGTCTCATAAGACCAATTTTCTGCGATGCACGTGAGGTGAATGAATGAATGTGGGGCTCAAACGTCAATTTTGGATCAAAATTGACACCCAAGATTACCAAATCATCAACCACAGGAAGCGATACACCTCCAGTATAGGTCTCCTAGAAGCGATCGTTAGGTAGTCTTGCTAATGCGTGTTAAGTTTTATTTAGTACCAACCGGAGCCTGATGTGAGACGTCTACCTTGTCGCCCTTTGCTCCTCTCTTTCACATTTGCGATCTCTACCGGTTCCCTAGGTAATTATCATCACCTTTCGTCTAGGGCAGTTTTCGTCAACGTCGCCGATCTCTATGCTATATAGTTCCGATATCGCTGAATAGATTAGCGATCAGACTGATAATAACTACTGCTTCAGTTTTGCCTATTCGAAGTCACGAATTTAAGGTAAGAATCTAAAGTCCATTATTCAGTATTCCCTTATTCTCTTTTAGTCGCTTCCTTTGTTAGCTCTAGAGAAGTTTCTTCTTCTCGACCGGCGAACTTGACTAACTTACCAACACTGAGTAAAGCATAAGCTCCTGTGCAGTTCTCGGTTGACGACCGGTGCTCTCGAAGTCGGGGTTCCTAGCGGCTTCTGCTCCTCGCCGGTGACCTTGCTGCGGCCTGATGTTTCGGTTCGTCGACCAAGTTTAACTTGCCACATTTCTAATCCTTGCTCCCAATGCCCTAAATTTGATAAACGTGTAGTTGTGGCTGCGGATGAGACTGATACAAAGAAGGCCGCTGCAACTGCCGGAGATAACAGCTCTTCGCAATAACGTTTATTTGCAGTTCTATTTTATGCTTTTATCATTATTCTTTAGTAAAGAGAGAGAGCGCAAGTCTTAATCGTTCGAATAGTTCGATTATGCTTTAAATCGTTAGTCAGATACGTATTGACGTGCGCCTGGCATCACTGAACAAATAAACTTGTTCGAAATATCATCCGTATTTTGCCCTTTGCCTATTTAGGTCTGACACAGGAGATAAAATTTCACCCTTGTCTGTATACACATAATGAAATGTTTTTCTTTCTGCATTAATTCTAAAATATTGAAGATCCGATGGGTTCAAGTACAGGAGAAGCAGTCAGTGCTTGGAATTAACTTGATGATCCCTCGTTATATGCTCCTCTAGCCTCTCGGTGCATGAGCGTTACTGTTTACATGGTTATATAAGAGAGCTGCAACGTTCCTAATCAGTACTTAGCTGTTCTATAATAGAGGGAAAAAAATGAACATATGGAATGCTAAGATAACGTGGAGCCCATGCACGAGGGTGTTCCCACACAGGATCAACGCCCATGAACACAGCAAGTCGGGAAGGAAGAGGAAGAACAGAATAAAGCAACATCTATAAGTATATGAAAGTGGAAGAAAGCAAAGCAGGTACGAAAGACACGTCCGGAAAGCCTACACAATTCCCATGGGGTCGCTGGTCCTCATAACATAGGATGGGTGAACCTGACTAACCTAACCCTATGGCCTGTGGCCCATCCTATGCCCCGTGAGAAACAGCAGTGCTCCATTCATGTGTGAAAATTAGTTGCCAACCAACGCTGAGAACTGAACCACCCGAAGTTGCCGCACAGCGAGAGAGTAGACGCTCTTGATTAGGCCACCATTTAGAGACCGCATGAGAATCTGCTGCGGATGCACTGTAAAATTGAATACAGCATAAACTCTCTGTGAAAGTTCCCACTAAGCAAGAACATGGTGAATTGTAACGTAAGTCAGACTCTCTGTCATCCAACAAAGAAAACAGAATCATGAGCAAAGACCTCACAGTTCGGTGTATCAAGCAAAGTCTGACATAACAGAGCCTTTGCCATCCAAAAAATAAACAAGGAAGCAGAGTTAACAGCAGAAACTTCACTATTCATTATTACGGTGTGTCCGGCCACCACAGGCGGCAAACTCGCCATTCGCGGTGCATGTTTGTGTACGGGCGTCGGTGTACGCACGGGCGGCGTTCACGTTCGGCTGCTGTGCCTGCGCGCTGTATCGCAGTTTACGTTAGGTTAGGTTAAGTTAGGTAAGGTTTGGTTAGGAAACGTTAGGTTAGGAAACGTTAGGTTAGGAAACGTTAGGTTAGGAAACGTTAGGTTAGGAAACGTTAGGTTAGGTAACGTTAGGTTAGACTAGGTTACGTTGCACTAGGTAAGGTAAGGTTAGGTTACGTTAGGTAAGGTTAAGTTAGGCTAGGTTAGGTTCGGTAGTGTTTTCTGGTGGTTACTACGCGGCAAGGCTTACTTGAACGCACGAATGGCGAGTTTGCCGCGAGTGCTGCCAGGCCAAATCTGACGCAACGGTCTCTGTCGTACAGTAAAGAGAACGGAATCATCCACCGACGACAATGCAGTGGCAGACAATAGGCTTTGTTTCTTCGACCGGATTGCTTCCATTCTGCAGAATATTGATGGTTCAATAAAAGAGTCTTCAGAGAGCAGGTGCGATGAGGTGTTCCACCAAACAAAAGAAAGCTGATTAGTCGATTGTGCAAAGCGCTCACGCTGTCAACAGCAGCTGAGCTCGCAGAAAGAAGCTACAACACAAAAGGAAACAAAAGGCAGATTGATAACAATGGGATTAATTGGCTTGACCAGAGAGCTTTTCCGATTCAAAGAATTCTTTTTATGATCGTAAAACAATAACTGTTAGCTACCATGGATAAAAAGTAAGTGATTGAAAAAATATTGCAAGACAAGTAAAATACTTTTATAATGTTTGCCAAGGATATTCATACGAAAACATGCGTATGCTACAGAGCTGGGACTACCGAATGAAATTCGGTAACTAGTACCGGCGGTATTTTCATCTACCGAAATACCGAAGCTTTTCTGAATCTTCTACCGATACCGAATGGATATACAGAAAGACTTTTTTCGGTACATTTGAATTTCCCGTGCCGACAAAAGAAGCTTCTTAGCCATAAATCACCCACCCTCTTTCCTGGAAGATAATTAGGAAAATCCCATTGATTTTCGTTCAGTTCAGCTTTTTCACGCGGTAGTGCATTGGGCGTTGTGTATCATAATGCTTTGCTCACTCAAGTGTCACGCCCTTCCGAGCTTAGTGCAGCGTGAACTGCCAGTGAGTGATCATACACTCCGCATATTTCTGTTAGTTTATTTGCTAATCGCGAATATAGAGTGTCCCAATAATTCATGCATGTGTAAAAACGTTTCAGCATTCCTTTGAAGGAAATTTATAAAAAAAATTGTTTGATAAAGTAATACGAGTAAATTTTCTTATGTCCTTCGTGTACTACAGTGGGCTGTTTCGCCAAAACTTTCATGTATACAATGGATCAACCAAGACTCTATACTACCTCGCCCACATGCCGCATTGCCGGAGTTGTTGCTAAAGAAACAGGTACCGATGATGATGTTGAAGATGCTTCTATTATAATTGAACTAGGTGAGAGTCTATTATGAAGTTCATTTATCATGATTTTGAATTTATTTATATAAATAATTATTAACAATGCATTAGCACATTTTCTGAGAAGTTCTGGAACATTGTTGCAGATTCATTCTGTTGAAACTAGTGTTGCCTCTTCTTGTAGAATAATTTTACTCTCAAAACTTCAATATTGTTTAGACCATTGTTTGCACATTATAAAGTTTATTTACGAATCATCATTAAATATAAATAATTATAAGAGATGCATCAGCGCGTTTCTGATGAGTTCTGAAACATTATTGCAGATTGCTTCAACCTAATACATATATATATAATGATTTTTTTTAAATCTACATGACCGGTGAGCATGTTTCCTATTTTATAAGCAGCTTGCTGGCGTTCTTACCCCTAAACTAGCAGTGATCTCCCAGCGCTTAAAACGGTCGGGAAATTTCCCCGTTGTTGGCGTACTGGGAATATTATTCCCATTCCTAGTGTCGCCAACTACCGACCCATTACGCTTACGCCCATTTTATCGAAAGTGTTCGAGAAATTGGTGGCTTGTAAGCTCGGTCGCTTTACTGAGGTTAGGGGTTTGCTGCGTGCTGGTCAGTTTGCGTAAAAAAACTGGTTTGGGTTGTTGTGACGCCTTGTTGTCGGTGCCACACCATTTACAGTCTGCGCTGGATTATCAAAAGGCAACATTGCATTGAAATGAATGTTATGTCCAATGATGATGTTATACCTGAGTGTTTATTCCTCCCTGGTAGACCAGACAGCAAATGATGAAGCTTCCATAAAATTTTTCCGAGTCAAGATAGCAATCTAAAAAAACTAGAGCACTCTGACAGCGCACACCTCCGCCAAGCAAGGCAACGGTAGCAAAAAATTAAAATTGACTCTGAAATCCTAATTTTCTTTGTATAAACTTCAAATCTAATCATTTGTGCCTTTGATAGTAATAAGAGCTTGTGCAATTTTCTTGAAGATCCGTTCATAACTTTTTGAGTTATACTGCTAACAAACGTTATGACAAACATGAGTCAAACATGCAAACGAACAAACCGATCTGCACCAAAATTAACTCATTTATGTCTTTTAACATTACTAACAACTCCTATTAATTTCATAAAGATACATTCAATATTTTTGAGTTATTGTGCTAACAAACATAAAATTAAAAACAGTGACAAACGAACGAACAAACGGATCATTACAAAAATTTGGTCATTTACGCTTTGTTATATACTTAACAACTCATGTTAATTTCACAAAAATCCATTTATAACTTTTTGAGTTAGGGCATTGAGAAAAATGAGGCAGAAAAAACAAACAAAAAACAAACGGATGGACATATTTTCACCAAAAGTTAATCATCTGTTTCTCCTAACATACCTAACAATCTCTGTAAGTTTCATCCAAATCGGTTCATAACTTTTTGAGTTATCTTGGTGACAGGCAGACAGAGGGACAGACAAACACAACGAAAATATAACCTCCTTAGAGGAGGTAAAAATACCTGTTCTTGGAGGCCCAAGCAGAGCATGTGACGGAGAGAAGAACGATATCGATGAGCATTAACCTGGGGTTAATTAAAATCACAAATGCAATTTTAGCCAGTCTGACTTACTTAGGTGCTCTAAAATAAATTACAATCAGTGAATTCTATACACGAAACTATTTCATGCTGATAATCACATGTCTTGCACCGCCACGAACAGTTTACTTGTTCTTTGACGTCGCTATGTTGACCGGAAAAGATTTTGTCAGAATTATGTCAATTTGCCATCAGGGCCACTTGAGATTTTGAGTGGGAAGTCAAGCATAGGTAGTGTAAGAGCGTGGGCACACGTAGGCAAAAGTTGCATTGCAACGCAACTTTGTGTCCGACTGCACGGCACCGGCCTAGACTTCGGCTTGGGGCAATGAAAAATTGGACATTGCTATGTTAGTGAAAGGAATAACTAAGGTATGAGTTGTTTCTTGCAGCTTGTACGTCAAAACAAGCAGCAATGGCCAAGCTTTGAGAATATCCTCTACTTCGTTGTTAGTTTAAAGTTGCGGTGACGTATAATTCGAGCGTGACATTCAGGCACCATGAGTAGTAGTCACGGCAACGTGATGACCGAAGGAAAAGTTGCGTGACATAGCAATTTTTGCGATAATGTGCCCACGCTATAAGCTATGGTTATTGCATGTTCCTCTAAGTAACAGAAGGGATTTTAAAGTGTTCTCTATTCAGACTTCCGACAAAGCTGGCGAGAGCTAAACGTTTCACGTTAGAACTCAGATAGTATTAAAGGATTTTTTACAGATACTTAACGACCCAAGGACCAAATACATGTTAAAAGTGTGATTTCTCACAGCATTTGGGCTGTTTGAATTGTTTTGCGGCATTTAAATAGCACTTTCTAATTTCAATGCTGTAGAAAAAGAGTAACATGATGCTCAGCTTTTCGTCAAGTTTCATGAACCATTTCTGTAAATGTTTGTTGCATCCAAAAATAAATCTACTTCAGTTCTGTTTTTCTATGATGAAAAATGGATGTATTGACAATGGACAGTTGGTGGCGTTCTCTTTCAATACAATATTACAAAAATTAAGCAGACTAATACAATATACATAAAGCAACGTAGAATCATAACTGCGAAGAGCAATAAATAACATACGATCTTTTGCCGTTGTTTCACGGTTGGCGGCTGGATACACCAATTTTTCTAACATGGCATAATTAAAGAAGAGATACACAAAGTTTGCCATGTATAGTAGTTACAGAATTTTTTATTATGAGAGTCTCTGATATAGCTTCTGCCAACCTTGCTCTACTAATTCGAAAACATTTTCACAACACTATGCAATTTTTTGAGGACGCAAAATTCGACTGCTTAGATAGCCGTCGGTCAATTGAAAATGAAATGCAACGCAGCTCCTACGTATTTTCACGCCTATCGTATTCTGCTATGTAATAAAAAAATGTGCTAACGAGGCTGCAATGTACAACCCATAACCCGCAAAGAGCTTCCGTATGTTGGAAAGTGTTTATTGTGTACACAATAGATGGTAAATTGTCTTACGGAAATTGCTTTTTAAGCCCGGTGCCCACCTGAAAACTTTCGCTGCAGCTAGCAGCCTAGAGCCAGCTCCACTAATCCGACTGCGTAGTTGTGACAGCAGCATTAAGTCTATGAATATCTCGCACTAAGTCTTAAAATATCAATTTTCCTGTACTTAAATTGCTTATGATTAGCAGCGATAGTTGATACGTTACCATTGACACTTGCCATCGTGCAAAAATTGAAGCAGCGACTGGGATTTACGACAATTTTTTATACAGTTGAATCTTTAGCAAGCTGAAGCCGTGCCGCGGCTACGTAGTCAGATTAGTTTGAGTTGCTTCTATATAGGCTACTGGCGGCACCGCAATTTTTTTTTTCTTGTGGGCTCCGGGCTTTATACTTGTACTTTCACTATAATAAAGATTTTATGACAAGCTCTATCGCTATTAGAGCAAATAATTCAAATTTTGGCCTACTTTAACGTACTTTATATAACAGTAGCAAAGTTGGTATTATGTTCAGATCATATACAATAAGAACTTAGATGTAACGAGTAACAAAGTAACGGTCGTTACTGTAATGAGTAACTGTAACGCCCCGTGCAATTTTTTGGCAGTTACGGTAACGCCCCGGTAATTTATAAAAGTGACGGATAACGGTAACGACCTCCGATATCGTGTAACGGTGACCATAAAAAACACGTTTTTTTACCAATGGTTTTTTCCAACCCTGTTCACCGCATACTTTTGCCATCCTCAGCTACATGGCCTCTGCCAGTAAATGGACAGAAAACACAAATAAATGAACAAGTAAATCAGTCAATGATCAAATACATAAGCAAACAATAAACAAACAGGGTTACACATTGTTGTTTATTATATTATAAACTCGAGTGCCCAGACTTCACAAATGACTGCAATAGTTTTGTAGTTAACCCTATTCTTGTTCCTGCTGGCGGTGCAAGTTTTGCTGTAAATAGGTTTGATATCTGCAAGCTTGATCTCCCATTAAAGAAACGAAAGTCGTACCGCCAATAGATTCCGAGAGCAATATATCCCTCCTGCGAATATCGAAAGCTGAGCAGCAGCAAGAAAATATAGTTCAATCAAATTCGCGGGAAATGCTTAGGTCCTACTGTAACCTGGTTACCAGCCGATAGATGAACCTTCCTGCATCGAAATTTGGCTGCAATGTAGATTAACTATAAGTTGACCTCTCTGTTCAATGTGGGGTATCAACAGCCAAGAAGAGATTTAGCTCAGGATAACATAAGTGAAATGGATTATACACGAAAAAAAAACGAAAACTCCAACCATGATTAAGCCTGTCTTACTGTTACGAAGAAATTCAGCTAAAAATAATTATGCTACATTGCTTATGCAAGACTGGCTCTGAAACTCTGTCAGAGATACCACCTTTCATCTACCATGCTTAAAGAAGCATCTTCCTCTCAAATAGTGCCGATCTACTTTCCGAAGCGAACTGGGCTTCAAAAATGTAGTATTTTCACCTTCAAGCATATTTTCCAGAAACTATATTTGCCATTGTCATTCTAGGTGCTGAAATTTCATGGTATCTCATCTTGTTTACCTTCTAAATTCTTTACAGCGTGACAAAGAGAAAGACCAGCCAAAAAGCAAGCAACCAACAAACCAACCAATAACTGTGCTTTATTACTTCCGCCAAGGAGATTTTGTTGTCTTGTGTTTGTCAGTTTGTCTGTCTGTTATTCCGTTTGTCTGTCTGTCACCAAGATATCGCAAGAAGCTATGGACGGACTTTGACGAAATTTAGAAGGATTGTTAGGCATGTTAGGAGGAGCTCATGATTAACTTTTAGTGAAGATCCGTCCATCTGTTTGTTTGTTTGTCTGCATCACTATTTAGTGTCATAACTCAAAAAGTTGTTGAAGGATTTTTATGAAACTTACATGAGTTGTTAGGTATAGTACGAGAGCAAATAACAAAATTTTTGCGATGAACGGTTTGTTCGTCTGTTTGTGGCTAACTTTAATTTTATGATTGCTAGCACAATAATGCAGAAAGTTATGTACTGATCTTTATGAAATTTACAGGAGTGTTTAGTAATGTTAAAAGACATAAACTATTCAATTTTAGTGATGATCGGTTTGTCTGCTTTTGTGTTAGATTAAAGTTTGTCAAAATGTTTCTGAGCAACATAACGCAAAATTTATGAACGGAACAAGAAAATTAGCTACATTAATTGTTAATACTGTCAAAAGGTAAAAATGATTAGATTTTGATGCTGAAACAAAGAAAATCACGGTTTCAGAACCATTTTTAATTTTTCGTTACCGCTGCCTTGCTTGGCGGAGGTATGTGCTCTCAGGGTGCTCTAGTTAAATGAGGATTGATTTTTGTAGAGACCTTTAGGGAATAAAATTTACAAAATGTAATAACAGGAGCTCTCCAACGCTAAACAAAATATCATATGGACATCACAAACTACTGACGCAGGATCGTTGAAGCGCAGGCTCCAGTGTCCTGATACTATGGAGCACATAATTCAGAACTGATGCAATTAACATTTTCCCATATCACAGGCAGAGATAAAAAGTCGACGCTGACGTGCATTAGCCATTACAAATGTATATGTCAAGATGCTGAAACGTCTCAAGTTGTAGTAGATGCATGTGCAAGCCCCTCTCGTTAATACAAATCACAAAAAATTGAGTTACACATGCACCGGATTTCAGAAATTACGACTCAAGTTAGGAGTAAATAAACGTAAACTTACTCTATGAAAAAAAAAAGAAGAGTTTTATGCTATCCGCAACTCCTTCGGGAAGCCGAAGCAGTCATATCTGCTCACAAACTGTAGAGAATCAAAATTTAAAATTTAGAGACCTAAGATAGAAATGAACAAAAATAACTGCTCAACTCTGATTCAGTACGACATCCGACTGAGCTACGACCTTTGCCTCTGGAGATCAAACATATCCGCTCATGGAGTCGGAGACGTTCCATCCGATCCAGCCCTAACCAAACATAAGCTGCATCCGACTTCAATTCAGCTGTGCGTAATGCTTTTTTGAAGTTACTTTTGCCTTTAGCATTGTAAGTAGTCTATAAAAATTGCAAAGGTGAAGGAGGTATTTTACTTATACAAATAGTTAATTTCTACGTAAATGACAGAGAGTTCTGGAAAATCTGCCCTCCCCATGAGGATGCCATGCAGCGTTCGTCCGAACCTTTGGCTGTCTTAGTATTATGGCCGTAGAGACTGCCTCAAAGTGAAAGGAAAACTCAAGACAGGACGTTAAATAAGTGAAACCTCTGAGAGCTTTCCGGCCTCCACGCAAAACTCAAAACGAGTGGCCATTGCGGCAGTTGAGGTTGGCTTACCGCGAAAGGAAAACTCGAGGCAAGAAGTGAATTAAATGAAGCTTCTGAGAGCATTCAGGGTTTCACACGAAAATCAAAACGTGCAGGTCGAAAAGAGAAACAGTTACCAGCAATCGCGCCTTCGGTGCCTCGCTTTGCCAGTTCCCAAGCTGTGGACGATCGCTGAGTCTTGCAGAAATGGCAATGGCGCACATTGGCAGAAGCGGTTCCCCACCACCGTTTGCTCTGTAGAATATCACCGAAGTGCTGCAGCTCACGGCTCATTTCCGCCCTTACGGGTGTAAAATCCAAATGACATCTGCCAGCAGCGATATCGTACCCGCTAAGGAGGAATGCTGACCTCGTTGGAGAACATTCCAGCCCCAAACACAGTTATACTCATGACTTTTGCGCTATTTTCACCTCCGCCAAGGAGGTTATGTTTTCATCGGGTTTGTCTGTCTGTCTGTCACCAATATAACTCAAAAAGTTTTAGACGGAATTTTACGAAATTTACAGGAATTGTTAGGTATGTTAGGAGGAACAGATGATAAACTTTTGGTGAAGATCCATCCATCCGTTTGTTTGTTTGTTTGTTTGTTTGTTTGTTTGTTTGTTTGTCTGCCTCATTTTCGCTATGCCATAACCCAAAAAGTTATGGATGGATGTTTATTAAAATTTACATGAGTTGTTAGGTATATCACAAAGAGTAAATGATTAAATTTTTGTGGTGATCTGTTTGTTCGTTCGTATGTTTGTTGTTGTGTTTGATTTGATGTTTGTTAGCGCAATAACACAAAAAGCTTCAAGTGCATCTTTATGAAACTTACAGGAATTGTTAGTAATGTTAAAAGACATAATTGATTACATTTTTATGCAGATCGGTTAGTTCGTTTGTATGTTTGACTTATGTTTGTCATAATGTTTGTTAGCAGCATAACTCAAGCAGTTATGAAAGGATCTGCAAAAAAATTGCAGAAACTGTTGATATTATTAGAAGGCACAAATGATTAGATTTAGGAGTTGACACAAAAGAAATCATGAGTTCAGAGCCAATTCGACTTTTTCGTTACCGTTGCCTTACTTGGCGGAGGTATGCGGTCTCAGAGTGCTCTAGTTTTTAATATTCTAAGGGAAATCCGTAAATCTTGTCACACGTTTTGGAAAATTTTATTGTCATCATTTTCCCCTCGAAATTACTGTATTTTTCACTAACAGGGATTCCGAAATTTCATCACCATTTCCATCAGAAATTTACTCAATTTTGTTAAAAATTTTACAGTGCATTCGTATGTTTTGATATTTTTGCCAAGTTTTTTTTCCGTAGAAACACCGGCGTATTTTTTCGACAGTTCTCTCTCTTCTACAACCTAAACAAAACTCAACAGAGTTCCGTCCTTTAGCCGCTGGCGGAAGTAGCTGCATTTCTTTACTTATGGCACCAAGTTCGGTGTCATTCTTTGTGTTGCGCTACTGGGTAGGGGAAGTCTTCAGGTCATGGGACGAAGGCCACGCCGTCAAAGACACTAAGGCCGCCGCCACACCGGCGAGACGAGCGACGTGCAACGCGACAAATTTGTTGCACGACAAAACGTAACGGAGGGTACAGCAGTCCGCTGCCCCCACCGCCGCAGCTGCGATGCTTCGCGACACCCGTGCATTGCTGCAACACGACTCCCGTAAACATCGCGTTGCGTCGCTTGTTGCGCTCTGTGGGGCCCCGGCCTTTATTTATCTTGTAACGTATTCGTCATAATTCTGGAGTTCTGTTTCCAAACTTACTTCTACAATTAGCTACTACCCTGAAACTTACTTCAATGATTCTCGAACACAGTTCGCCAGCCAGGTGGCGTTATGCACTCCGCCTGACTTATATATGTGGAGGACCCACTGCTGCCAATTCATGGAAGTGGTAGAGTGTGAGCAATGAAACAACCAATAATGAAATTATCTCCACGATGCTCGTAGACTAACTGCTAACAGCTGGTTTACATAACAGTATTCATATGTGAGATCAGTAACTGTTTTTAAACTTTCTACACTATATACAGTCTTTTTAACTTCCAGATCCTGTGTCGTCCTTGCCAGAACTGCAAAGAGTAGTCACAATTTATTGGTTTATCTAGTGTATCCAGCTGTCAAGAATGACAGTGAAGAATTTGCGATGACACTTCTTCATGACAACTGCTTGGAGTATTGATTTGGTTATGAAAGATGCGCTGCAATTACCCACATTATTGATCGAGAGAGGCGAGTGCAGCCGACCACAGCTTTGCTGTGCACCAAAACCCGCAATTTCATTCAAGAATACAGTAAACATTGATCAACATATAAAGTGTATTGGCGTATCCATGATGCACACTCTGGTATCACGAAAGTGCGCCTTTTTCATAGTGAAAGCTGCACGGAATCATCAAGGTATGAAATTTTGATAGACTGAAACGCTTACTCCAACAAAACTTTCTTTAGATTCGCTTCTCTTCGTTGTTCTACAGTACTTTGAAGAATATTGGGTCAATTTATTGTGTTAAAATCTTACTGAATTTACGCACCATGAGCTCAAAGTAAATTAAAGTATAATAGTGAGTCAAGAAATGTTAATCAGGATTCATGAGACTCTTAAATGGAGGATTGGATGTTTTCAATGTTAGCATTTTAAATTCAGTGAATCAAGCGGTGCATTCAAAGTGAGGTTCGATTTACTCCTGCCACCATTAGCAACCTAGCCTAACGATCTAGAACAGAACGCGGTATGATTTCAATAAATTTCAACCTCACCAAATTTCGCGTGTTTTCATCAAAGAACGACAGGGAGCATAAAAATATACAAACAAATTAATAAATGCTAGCCAACTCATGAGCAAGAAATGAAGACGAAGAACTTGCAACACTTATTCATTCCTCATACTTAATAAATTTGATAATGGAAGGTTGCAACTGTCAACTTGACGTTCAAAAGCTACACCCACACTCGGCTTCCATTTGCTACTAAAAAATACATTCCTACCTCCCGTTCGGGGACACGCAGTAAAATAAAATAATTCCTTTTATATAGGCAGACCGTAAACCAGCTTGTTTGAAAATGGATGGAACAGTAGCTAACAATGTACACTCATAAAAAACAAAATGTTTGTAATAAATCTACAGTACGTCTAATGCAGGGGCCACACTAGGCGTTCGTACGAGCACCGCGCAACTCACTCAGAAATCCCTGTATATCGGAACGACTGTAGGTGGCACTCGAGCGACGGGAAGCTGCTCATCCGCCATACAAGGTCCCGTCCACAATACCACGCACATGTTCCGCAGAACTTCGTTTGCGCATGTTCTGCAGAACTTCATTGCGCATGTTCCTTGATCCAAAAAAGCTGCAGTTTTTGTCACTAACTTATTTTACTTCTAGTATCGATACAACTAGGAATAAATAATCACTGTAAATGCAGATACTACTTACAGCGTGCTACAGCAACGCACGTACTGCCAAGTGAGCTTAGGTTAACATTTTCATACTTTTCTCGACCACGCGGTCGTGCTCTCGAGGGCGCGGCAATACATTCAATCAAATTAAACGACTGGCGTGGAGAGCAACTTCAAAGATGATTGACAAGTAAAGGTAACTCGATAATTTTCTGTTTCCCAGAGGTAGTCCAAAGGGTTTGAACATTTATTTTGTCTACGAACATAAACACCACTGTGTCCACAAGACAAAAGGGCGATAAAATGTTTACCGTCAACTCAGTATTCTCCACAAGTGTCACTACTGTGGTGAATTTCATATTTCTCGTCAAATTTGCAGTGAAATAGAAATCAGAGAGGCTTAAAAGCTATTGAAATATCTATAAAGAAACAAAAAAGCCTCATGGAACGCCTAATTTATTCGTTTTGCGGATGAACCTGCTTTGTTTGCAGCCTAAACCGCGCAGAAATATCTAACAAAATGGACGCCCGCGAAAACGCACAGAGCTGCGATTTGCGGCAGAAATTCGTAATGATCAGCGAAAACGCCACAATGTGAACAGATTTTTTTTATTTCATTTCAGTTCGTAGGATAAGTAACTAAAAAACACTTTACAAATTACAAAAAAAGGCGCTTATAGAAAGCATTCAGAATCACACTGTAAAGACAAATTAGATACACGCGGCTGTACAACCAACTGGTTGCCCATAGAAAACCTCAAGCGACCTTTCGCCACGTAGACGCAACTTGTCTGTGCCTAGCAGCAATTTTGCTGCTCGAAGACGTACGAGCTGCGCGTCCTGACAGCAAGTTGCGAGGATGAATGCATAACAAATACAAATCACAGAAAATGAGCCACAGATCGCGAATTCTGGTTAAAACTTAGAAATAATAAAAACAGATCAAATGAAACTAAATGAAAATATTTTTTTTCAGTAATCCGTATGATAAATATGTTTGTTTAACATCTTTTTCAATTAAAATGCTCATATTGGCAACAGATACTTGACAGAATACCATCATCGCGCAATAAAAATTTTGATACGCTACTCCTTTTTTGAAAATATTTAAAGTTCGAGGCCGACTTTCGCTCCTGTCCTTAACAAAACCAGCGACATGGAGATATTTGGCAACAATAACCTCGACACTATGGGCCGCCGTGGCGTAGTGGTTAGAGCGCTCGCGTCCCGCAAACGTCATTGGTCCACGGCACGAAGGGCATCTGGTGAATAAAGGGCCTAAGCTCCAGCAAAAGTCCTGGCATTAGCTGGGCACCGTACAAGCCCGATATCCTTACTTGGGAGATGCGGGAAATCACGATGTAAAACCGATTCAATAACCTCGATTCTATGAATGAAGCAGTTGAAATAAGAACAGGGTTTCTTAAAACGTCTGAGTCGGGCGCGGTAAAGTCCACCTTCGCTTTGTATGGCGAGAATTTAATTGTAGAGAAACAATAAATGGTGAGAGTTCAGATACATTTAAAATAAGTTTATTTGAGCTTGGCATAAAACAACAGTTTCTTTTCCCATGTCAACCTAATTTTCGCGCATAGCCACGAAAACATATATATATTCCAGTTTCATCCAACTCTAAAGTACTAATCTACCTCTATGTTGCGCCTAATCTACTTCGGTCATACATGTATCCTGATGTCAAAGCTACTTCAAATAGTGGAATCCAACAAACACTTAACATCGCACTCCGCCTGAGGAGTGCACATATCGAAGAGGATCAAAAATATCTATTCCTGTGCTTTGGACGCACCGAAAATCGCCTTAGACCACATAAAGCCCAACTGTAAAATTTATCATTTAGCTTATTCCACAATGAAAATAAGTTACACGTCCAAATAAATAAGAATAGCATTTTGGTGCTATAGGAACGTTCAACATAGTTTCATCAATATTGCTACATGTTTCCAGCATGTCGAAAGATCTCAATCATCCAAGTTAGCGGAATATTAAATTTTTAATTTCAATGTCACAGATGGTGTGAAGCATGGCTGAACTACGTAACAGGTAAACCCACGCGCAGGTAGTGCATTAAGCCCCGCCCACTCCTTTTCAGCTGTGACGTCAGGTGGAGCGATAGATAGCAAACCGTGATAATTAGTGCATGTCTGTTACTTTACCTTATAAATACGGTGACCGTGGGAGTCCATGAAGAAGACAGTAGGGTAATAATATCTGCACGATCACAGCTGCTTAGCTGCTATGCGATGCAAAAAATCCGTTTGCTAGTAATGAGGCAATGAAATGTCAAACAAATAGGTCTAGAGACGAAGAAATCCATTACAATAACATAGCTGCCGCTTCCTAGGTAGAGATATGGCTTATTTCGTAATCCTCACATCACCATTTTGCATACCAGTGCACTCCGCCGTCAAAAATTACCGTGAAAGAAGATGGGTAACAGTAAAAAATAAACTACAGCTTCATACGTATTATTGGAGGAACATTAAGCGCTCTAGAAATAATTGTAAGTCCATATTTATGAACTGTACCTGTAAGCTTTGTATTTTAATGAGCTTTTCTCACCGAAATATAACAAAATGTCAAACGGAGGAGTGTTTTCCTTACTAGTTTATTTCATATATTTCAGCCATTCGAAGGCTGTCTTTCATTAGTAATTAAACAGTTCCCGTCGTTATGCAATTTTCTTTCAAGTTTTTACAGAAAAATGTAATTTTGGGGCCAACTTTGCTGGACACGCGTTCATGGCCTACATAAGAGAGATATTATTTCAATGTCATAACTTCTCTGAGAGATAATAGGGTTGCGTGTGGTTACTTGGGAAAATGTGGAAAGAAAGCCGAATTACTGATAACTACTAACTAGTAGTTTATCATTTTGCTGAGATAAAAATTCTTTGGAATACAGTTGATGTTGCCGGTAACAGCAAAAACTGAGTATAAGCTTTCGCTGCTAAAACCCACTTTTCCACTACTCTGGATCATTGGGAAAATGAAACTTCAACAAGTTCTTTTTTCCGTGTTCAAAACAGCCACACATCAAACAACAGAAGATTGTAGCAGAATGAACTAGAGCACGCTGAGAGCGCATACTTCCGCCAAGCGGAGCAACGGTAGCAAAAAAATGCAAATTGGCTCTGAAACCATGATTTTCTTTGTATTAACTCTAAAATCTATTCATTTGTGCCTCTTGATAGTAATAACAGCATATGCAATTTTCTTGAAGATCCGTTCATAACTTTTTGAGGTATACTACTAACAAACGTTATTACAAACATGAGTCAAACATACAAACGAACAAACCGATCTGCACGAAAATTCAATCATTTATGTCTTTTAACATTACTAACAATCTCTATAAATTCCATAGTGATCCATTCAATATTTTTTTGAGTTATAGTGCTAACAAACATAAAATTAAAAACAGTGACAAACGAACGAATGAACTAATGGATCATTGCCAAAATTTGGTCAATTACTTTTTGTTATATACCTAACAACTAATGTTAATTTCATAAATATCCATTCATAAATTTTTGAGTAATGGCATTGAGAAAAATGAAGTAGACAAATAAACGGATAGACATATTTTCACCAAAAGTTAATCATCTGTTTGTTCCTCCTAAAATATCTAACAATCTCTGTAAATTTCGTCCAAATCGGTTCATAACTTTTTGAGTTATCTTGGTGACAGACAGAGAGACAAACACGACGAAAACATAATCTCCTTGGCGGAGATAATTAAGAATACTATTGATACTTGCGTAACACCGACGTTCTTCGCTCCACCTGACGTCATATATAATGAGATGCGCAGAACCGCCTCAAAATGGTCAAGCGATAAGTTAACCTGTTACGTTGCTCAACCATGGTGGGTGGACGCGTGCATGCGACTGCATGTAGTGCATATAAATTGGAGTGAAATGTTTTAATAGGTTTACTGCATATTTACAATTTGATTTGACCTACATGTCATTAGTAAGAATAAACTTTCTATTGCCTGCGCCTCCATGAAGTTAGGCATATACGGTACTGCATGTATACAACCTTATTTCGAATGGAACAAACAGAACAGTTGAAATTACTATAGCGTTGCAATAGTGTTTGGCTTTAGCCCTTTTGCAGCTTGAGGTCTTTGTATCTAGTAGTGTTCCTAAAAAATCAGCAGTAGAGGATTTTGCGCAAATTTTGCAATGTACTTTATTTAGTTATGAAGTTTTTACAAATGTAATGTTGAAGTATTACAAACTATAAGTATCAAATAAAGACACACTATTTTTATTAAAACTTATGGATCAACATACCTGTTCACATATTTGATGAAACTATGCTTCAATAATGAATTCTCTGACACCAACAGAATTTCCAAGCTGATTGCTTCTCTGTTAGAAGCTTTCCTACAGCACTCGCAGCGGAAGTCGCCTGAGGTGAGCCTAAACTATAAAAATGACATACATGACCTACTTCACTTAGCGACTCCAAACGGTTCAGACGGACAAATTAACAATTTCCAAAATTACCATCTTCAGCGGTTTCCTCTGTACAATCAATTTCATTTATTATCCGCCAACCCAATCTTACTCACCTTGACTACCTGTTTTTCTATCCTACCCACCCTACTTTTACTCATTTTCCCATCCATGTGATACTTAATTTTGTATACAGTCTTTTTTCGTTTTTCACTCATCCTACCCACCTCTACCATATTGGGTACTCCATCGAAGCAGAACCTCATATGGCACCCAACCCATTTACTTCAACTTTTACTATTCTTACACCCCCTCCCCTCTTTCATTACTTAGAACTCATCCCAACTATGCTTCTTTCATTCCTCGAACCTATCGTTACCTTACTTCGTATACTCGTCCTACCTACTCTACTTCTTACCTATCCCTACATTACTTGGTACTTACCCAGCCACCCTCTTATACATCCTTCCCACTCATACCTTAAATAGTATTTACCCAACCACCTTTTCTCTCATTCTCTCAGCTCCACCTTACTTGGTACCGTACATACAGTATCTTACCTGCCCTTACTTCATATTTCCACCCCCACACTCACCTTACCCAAGGTTTGTACATGGATATCCGTGCATCAACCTTACCCCTTACCTACCCTTACTTTACTTCTCCTACCCACCTCGATATCACCCACCATAACCTTACCTAGATACACTAAGTCCCATAACTGCAAATGAGGTCGGACGGAAACATCCTCCAGCAGCCACAGGCCCCTCAGGGAGAGGCTGCAGCGACAGCAAAATATCAAATGCAAGCTACAGAAAGAAGTTAATCAACTGCAAGAGGAGACGAGATCTCAGGAGAGTCGATCCATCTAATTAGGTGACACAGAATATCAGCCTATTTGTTGCGAGTAAGCGAAGCGAATGAGTGGTAAAAGTATTGAAATATAAGCTACAGAAACAAGTTAATTAGCTGTTAGACGAGACGAGGAACTTGAGAGAGCCGATCCGTCTAATTAGGAGGCTGAGAAAATCAGTCTATTTGTTACGGGCCAGGAAGAGATATAAGCTACAAAGAAGTGCTAAAACGATTTTAGATTAATCCAGTCAAGTCAGACTATGAAAAAATTTGTGACGTAAGGCACAATGATAACAATATCGCAGCCACAAGTCTTTTAAGTAAGTTAATGCAATGTAAGCGACAGTGAGAAATAGGTACTTTATGTTTTCCTGCATTACACATCGTAAATACCTTCAACGTTACGGGCATTTTGACCTCAGCACCTCAGATCAAAAAGATGCTTGCGAGTTCAAATTCGGTAGCACCCTACGTGAGTACTTTCTCGTGTAAAATAAAAAATATGGAAGTCGTTTGGGTCATGTACATGTAGGACTGCAAATTGTGGCAATAATTTTCTTTCCCAGCATTTCTAACCAAATATGTTACCTAACAGGTCCCTCGTTAGACTCCAGCTAGACTTTCCACCGACAAGCTGAAAGTGGAATTTTTGAGCAATGTAGCCCCACAAGAGGGTAAAATGTTAGTAACAAATGACAGTCTGTAGCTAAAAGAATAAGAGTAGTCTTCAAAAGAGGCGCAAAACATTATCCTCGAACGCGTTTCACTAGTAAATTGAAGATCACCTCGGCCATGTCTTAGCCAAGTGGCTATAGCAAATTAATTTTTATGTCGCTATAGGAGCGTAACAACATCTATCTCGAGTGGCAGAAATGGAACAAATTAAAGGTTGAAAGCGTGTGGAGCAGGCAAATTGCACCATTTGAGCTCTTCAGAAACAAAATATATACGTTTCACTGCGGCGCAGCCAGACAAGTTAAGATTCACGAATGAAATTTGTGGAATATTAACAAGTTAATTTTCAAATTCACAACTTGATTTCACAACGCAGAAACTGCTTCTACCCACTAATCCATATTGTATTTAAGGGTTGAAAACATTTTTTCTTATTACTTAAAGTAGTGTTTTCTAAGTGAGAATCCTTTGTATGAAACACATAGGAGCACACAAGCAAAATTTCATCTGGTGTGCAAAAACTGTGACCGAATAAGGCGGGAACTGCTCATCGTGACGTGATAGCAGGTTTGTTTCTCGCGTGTAAATCGTAACTTTATCAGCTGCTGGACAATAAACAAATTTTGAAGAGACTACTATGGCAATGAATTTGTGACGGTCTACCTTCATATTTCATGATTGTGATGCAAAATGCTAGAGTATGAAGGAGGCACAACTGGCATATAGGTACTACCTGTCAACTTTAACCATTAAAAGGTGAGTCCGATCAATTACTCCACTTTGAAAAGGAGCTGGGTAGCACCATCCTTAATTTGGCTTTAAATTATTCAGCTACAGTGAAGTATAATCGCAAAATAACGACAAATTCTTCGAATTCCCCAGAAACTTATCGATAGCTGTTGCTGGTATATACAGCGGCTGGTATTTCCAATCAAACTTAAATTTTGGGGCAACGAAGAGCTTAGAATAGGAACCCTGGTTAGCCTACATTGTATCATTGGCAATAACGAAATTCAACTTAGAAAGTGTGTACAGCATGTATGGCTAATGAGTAACTAACATCTTAATGTATGAAAATAATTGTTGAGGTGAATATCTACAGTACAGATGCCGGAGAACATTTATAAGCAAAACTAAGAGTAAGAGACAATTTGGAAAGGCCGCTTTACTCGCAAGTGAGAGAGAATAACGCCATGAGGGACCCTGTTTAGTTGGCTTGCTTTTAGCGAAGCGGATCATGGAAGATGCACGTCTTGCCTGCACTAAAGAATAGTAAGAGTTTCAGTATGTGTGCCAATGTAAAACATAGCAGGAAGTATAAAAAAAAACACAAATAGAGCTCGGATGCAATTGCTGAGTTACTTCTTATGCACTTCACGCGACGTGTGTTGAGTTGCCAGCTATGCTCCCTATATAATAATTGAAAATCTACAATCTGCTGCAACTTAAAAATAACGTACAACTTTAAATTTATTGGAAATCTCCCAAAAATTATTTGTGAAGAGTAACAGTGAGCGCATCCATCACTATTACTACTACTAGTTCTTGGTAGAAGCCCCCCAAAAAATTAACGGCGAAGAGTAACATTGAGCGCATCCATCACTGTTACTACTACAAGTTCTTAGTAGAAGCCTCACAAAAAATAACGGTGAAGAGTAACATTGAGTGCATTTATCCGTACTATTAGATCTCACTGGAAGCCTCTCAAAAATGAAACGGCGACGACCAATATTGAGCACATCTATTACTGATGGGCAAAAGACTATTGACCATTTGGTAGCGAGTCTAACAAAAGTTCTTCAACCTCTTCATCTTTATGACAATACTGACCAACTAAATAAGAAGGAAAAATAGACGAAAATTAACAGCTCGGCGCATAACTAATCAGAGCTTGCATCACCACAGCCACAAAATGTAGCGGCTGAATTAACTTGCAGTTTTGTTGCACGGAAGAGGACCGCGACCGTTGAGCTGTGGGCACCGGAACTGTGGTACCGAGGGCAGTGTTGTCCCCCTCAGCGCGTCCCACTAACATTAATCTTAGGGCGTCTATTTATGATTCAGAATTAGTATAAGTTTATCAACAACTGATATTGAAATAATGCCGATATGATGCAACTGTTATAGGGATTGGAATTTGCCTACCTAAATTTATCATCAACTGAAATGGCTTAGTGCAATTAACGATGCAAGTTTGAGAGGATGTATTTGACTTTGTGAAGTACAATAGAAGCAAAATTATTTATTAGAAATAGAGCTTGTGTTAAAAAGGCCTAATCGAATTAACGAAAAGAAAATTGGCCTGACTTCCTAGTTGCATATAAAATTTCCAATAAAGTAAACAGTGAATTAAGTTTCAAGGCTTCTTAATTTCACCAATATCGCTAACTGACCTAATTTTTGGCAAGTTTTCACCAGAACATGGCCTGCAAAAACTATATGTACAATATCTACACATAAATACGTATAGACACATGGATATATGCAAGTACACAATGTAAATTATTACATACCGTCAATTAATTTATAGTAGTTAAGCTTAGAATAAACACAAATGGAGGTGACATAAACATCCAACGTATGGAACGAAGAAACTAGATTTATCTCTCTGAACTGCGCTTGCTCAGCGGGGACACTTCTTGCAGTTACCATTAATAATGCCTTCACAATTAAGGTGCCAACACCGCACAAGCCACTAAGTGAAGCAGGAGCTGGCTGACGGAACATGCTGGCTGGAATGACTTTACGTCCAATCTTGGAGGGAATATATGAATGTATATAAATTATTCAAAAGCCGGTACGCAAGCAATATGACAGCCAACCAGCCAGCGAGCTCTTGAAATAAGAAACCAGGCGAAGGTCAATGAGCCATAGGTCCTCTAAGTCGTGTCCATCTATACTTACTCGAAGTTATTTACCTATCTACCTTTCCTTTTTTACTATGGTGTGCATGTTACGCTATTCATATTCATATAGAGTACATAGCTTACACATGATATGAGTCAGCAAGCGGGCACAACAGGTTACGGCCTCATAGCTTGGAACCTCGGCTTCTTTGATTGATCCTGTACTACCTATATTGATGACTTGTGTCCAGAGCTGGAGTCAATACTACTAAATTTACACGGGTCCTGCTGGTCACTCGTCCTACACTCATCGATCGCTTAAGCTTCCTAACCCAAAGATCCCACACAGAAAGAAAGGCAAACAGAAGGATTACTCAGGATCAACGTACATGGGAACAGCACGTCAAGAAAGAAAAGGAATAACAGAGGAAAGGAACATCAGTAGTAGTATGAAAGTGGAAAGCAGAATGGGCACGAAAGAAAGACCTTCCAAAGGCCTAGCTAAGGCTAAAGTAGCCTGCAGGGGCCGCTGGGGTTATTGCTGCCCATGATATACGATGGCAAACCTAACTAATCTACTCATAGAGCCTATGGCCCATCCTATGCCCCGGACGGGTGAACATCAGTAATAATGCTACCGGGGCGTGTTGCAATCACACGCCGGTGTTACCCCCACAGTGTTACCCGGTGTCACCACATGTAGCGGTGAATGCGACGTGCGATCTCAGCGCCCCTAAGAAGTGTTGCGGAATTAGCAGAAAACTCGTACCTAAACATTTCTGGCAGAGCCTTATTATGGCTGTTTTTAGGATAAAAGGTTGAAAAAAAAATACGGAATTGTGCTTCAAATGCGGCAATTCAAGCAATATACGGCAGTCATAAATTTTTTAATACCAATTGTTAAGTATGGAAGTCAATGTTTGTAAACAAAGAGCCTTATTTTCTCAGCATTTTGGCATAAAAAGTAAAGAAAGCTACGCAAAAGGGCTTCACATGCTAGAATTCAAACAATTTATGGCATTCATACATTTTGTAATACAAATTATTGAGTATCATAGTCAATGTTTGTGTTACCCTGCTCATAACCCAACAATTTTGGAGGGTTGTCGTCCTTGTCCCCCGGTGTTATCTAACCTGTGTCGCATTGGAGGCCGCTGTAGCACAGGTGACACCGAGGGCCTGATTGCAACACGGCCCTGCTTAGCAGTGTTTTGGACAAATTGAAAGCCTATAGCTTCCAAATTTCGGAAAAAATACAATGATCAATAAAAATTTCAAGAAAAATTAAAAATTTCAGCTGGACCTGTGGTCTCAACGATATCTAAGGTACGACCTGGATACGGACGGCGAGACCAACGAATCAACAAACTCTGTTATTATACTGTATCTGGGGACTGAAGAACCTATAACCCTGTGACGAGTGGTCGATCAGAACCCTTTCTTTCCACTGCCTAAATAAATAGCAACATTTAATCTTTACTGCAATTGCGTCGCTTCACCGCGTACATCTCCGGCAATCAGAAATTTATAGGTATTTATGCGATGTTATCGGATGTCCTTCACAATCTATAGGTATTTATCCGATGTTATCGGATGTCCTTCACAATTAACTCACAGGCAGCCGATAAACGCCTATAAATTTCGATTGGGGGGCCGGGCAACACAGCTCCGCAGTCAGACCGTAACGGTCTTTGCCCGTAAAAGTTTTCACATAAACTTAGTAATGTACATACTTGTCTGGAGGAAGGGAGAGTCGGCGCAAAGAATAAATACTATAGACAGATCACCAGACTCTCTTCGAACCTCCGAATATCCCATGCACATGAACTAAGCCATGGACATAAATCTTTGAAACGAGGGGAGTCAAGGTGAAGGAAAAAGACTGCAGAACAATGGGCCTAAAATCCTAACCCGAGTTTTCACACAGACGCTATGTTTGTTGAGACGTGGAGAGTCAGCAGGATGGAAAAAGATCAAACAAAGTGACATAAAAGCTTTCAGCCTGAAAATTTTCACATAATCCAAAAATTTTTTGGGTAGGTACAATGTAAGATCACATGTAAAGAAACGGGACTACGAAAATTGGGTATAAATCTCTTAACGATAACAGCTTTCACCCCACAAAGCCCAATGATCCTCTACAGAGGGTGAGGGAAGGGCTCGATGTTAGGCAAAAAAAATGCTGTACACAACTGAACATAAAATCAGTAGGCCTGAGAAACTTCACATAAAATCTAAATGTGTTTCTCGAGAGGCGGGAAGCCGGTGCTAGGGAAAACTAGTACAGGCAAATAGGCATAAAATCATTGAGCTTGATAGTATTCACGGACACCCTGCATTTCTTTAGAGGCGGAGAGCCAGTGCAAGGCAAAACGACTGCTCAAAAACAGCCATAAAATCCGAGTGGGAACCTTGAGCCCTCCACTTACATAGGCCGCCTAGCAGTTCCGGTGATTGGCAACAAGCCAGAATGTTGTTGGCATTTGGATCTGATAGCCACTAGCGACCGACTCCAAAGCGCTGCACGCAATGCAAATGTAATCTTTTGATCTTAATACTTCAACGCTCCTAACTTTTGACAGCCGCAACATATCGACTCCCATGAATAATACAAGTTTGGCGCTGCTACACAGAACGGACCGGGTAGTTAATATTCATCACTGCCAAGGAGAATCTATATTTAAACCCACGACAGAAAGATTTCTCCCAACTTTTTTTCCTTTTTTTTTTGTCTCAGCAGTAGTCTACAAAGGTGTTTACGACGCAGGAAAAAAATTAGATTTGACAAGACTTACACTATCTTAGAGTGACTCAAATTTGCCGCACTTATTCGTTAAGAGGTAACTCACACGATCTGGATCCTTCTGTATCGTAAATGACGCAAATCCTGCAAAAGCTGATCATAAAAGTCAACGGGTGAATTTCTTAAGCCAAAAAGTTACGAGTTGCCGCACTAATAAACATTTCCTTGCAGCCACGAAACAGGTGGAGAATGGGCACCACAAAATGAGATAGCGGAATTACGGTCTAGGCAAATTATCCCCTCACCACCCAAGGAGTAGGGAGTGGGTAGCCCAAAATGAGATGCAGATAATATTCTGGCTCGCTGCCACCAGCGAGCCGGAACACCGCCGTCTCCACCAGCACCAGGGACGTTCAGGCACAACCGTTCTCCTTGGTAATGGGTAGTGACCGTAATTCCATTGGTTTGAGTCATCTTGCTGAATGCATGTACCCCTGTGAAAACCATACTCCATGGTAAGGAGTAGTAACAGTAATTCATAGCCTTGTGCCATCTGCTGTATTCGCGCGTAAATTCCATGCCCTGAGGTATGAGTAGGAGTAACAACTTCCATTGGAGTGTGTAAATTGATCGACGGAAAATTCATCGAATGGTAAATGCATCGGCAAATTTATCGTATATAAATTCATCGTATGGTAAATTGATCAAATGGTAAATTGATCGAATGGTAAATTGATCGAATGGTAAACCGATCGAAAGATAAATTCATCGAACGATAATTGATCGAACGGTAAATTATCGAATGCGAATGGTAAATGCATCGAATGGTCAATTGATCGAATGGTAAATGCACCGAATGGTAAATTGGTCGAATGGTAAATTGATCGAATGGTAAATTGATCGAATGGTAAATGCACCGAATGGTAAATTGGTCGAATGGTAAATTGATCGAATGGTAAATTGATCGAATGGTAAATGCACCGAATGGTAAGTGCATCGAATGGTAAATTGATCAAATGGTAAATGCACCGGATGGTAAATGCACCGAATGGTAAATGCATCGAATGGTAAATGCATCGAATGGTAAATTGATCGAATGGTAAATGCACCGAATGGTAAATGCACCGAATGGTAAATGCATCGAATGGTAAATTGATCAAATGGTAAATGCACCGAATGGTAAATGCATCGAATGGTAAATTGATCAAATGGTAAATGCACCGGATGGTAAATGCATCGAATGGTAAATGCACTCACTGGTAAATGCACCGAATACCGAATAGTAAATGCATTGAATGGTAAATGCATTGAATGGTAAATGCATCGAATGGTAAATGCATCGAATGGTAAAT
>LQNS02278159.1:16599680-16623145 GCA_001587735.2 Parhyale hawaiensis
TGCCACAATGGAAACAAAAATAATTTAAATATCTGCCCTCCTCGGCGCGGGCCACAATAAGCCGGAGCTTGCCAAGGGTTGGTCGGATGACCCGCCAGAGAGACGCAAAGAAGCTAAGCATGAGTGACGTCCGTCAGGATCGACCTCTTTCAGACAGATGCCGAGCTATAAACCGATCGACCGTTAGGAATGCCTTTGAGTATTATCCCGAACCAAAAATGACTTGGCTTGCGAAAAGGAAGAACATCTCTGTGGCCACAGGTCCACGGCTGTCAAAAGGGAAGGAGGAAAGAGCTTGATGCGTGTGCAAAGCCCCCTGCCATGCAAACAAACAAGAGCAACGCCAAAAGCGCTATCATCATATTCTTTAGATAGTTAAAGGCCAAGGGAATTACATAGTCAGTTTCTCACACGATAAACTCTTCATGGTGAATCCGATCGTGAACAAGCAGAACGTTCACGTTGTTAGCTTCGGCCAGTGATTAGTTAAGTAACTACAGGGTGGAGCATAAATACAGTTACAAAATAAAACTCCAGGAATTGAATACCAGCATTCAGTTCTGTTTAAAAACTCTCTCCATCTTCCTAAATTTAAAAAGACACACACTTGCCAGTTTCTTTAAAACAATACGGGAATAAAACTTTATAATTCCACAAATTGCTATATATGGGGTACACTGTGAATGCCTTGTCAGAGTGCTGCAAAAAAACATAAATAATCAAGTGACAACTGTTTTTCTGGAAACAGCTTGGCTTAGCTCTGACGTGCGACGGATGCTAACTTATAGGATGCAGCAGTAACTATTATATTTGTATGTATAGGTATGTAGCTAATCCTATGAGTAGTTATGTAATAGGGAGAAGAAGAGGACATAGTACGAATAGCATATAATGTTCCAGTGTGCGTTTATTACTTAGTGTAAATCTTTGATTGGCGTTACTTAGCGTCAATCTTTAATGACGACGCTTAGTAAGGCCAATCAAAGATTAACGCTAAGTAGGCTAACGGACAGCTAACCAACAATGAGCTCATACGACGAGAACCTAGTAGGTTAGGAGGCCATGACTGGTTCTTGTAATATCCTAAAATACTTTTTAAAACACTTTAAAATACTTAAAATACAGAACACTAGACAAACTAGTCCCTGCCTCCTCTTAACCTTCAAGGTTCATGGAGTAAGAGCTCATTGGGAAGGGCTTCTATACTGGGGTGGCGGTAGGTGGTAGCATCTAAGCGCGCGTTTACTATCGAGAAGTCGGCGGAACGGTCCGTAGATGTTATTTCACGTCCTCTTTACGTAGCGATAGATACCCCTATTCACGGGGAAGGACGTGTGCTCATTTTCGTCATTGTGAAGATACCCCCTTTTAAGAACGTAATATATACATAAATGTGCTCTTCTTCTCCCAACTAGGGAATACATATATATATGTACCGCAAGTTTTTTATATTAAAATATTAAATAACCAGAATGCACTTTCCATGGAATCCCCCAGTCTTTATTTTCTCGAATTTTCTTCCAAATTTGAAGCAACAGCTGAAAGTTTAAGAGCGGCACTTCCTAACCCAGTTGACGCAGCGACCAACATTTTAGTAGATCTCTTGCCTTTCAATAGGCACACTGCTGTGTTGTTTATATGAGAGCATATCAACATGATCAAAATCTGAAGAGTTTATACAAATGCAGCAATATTTTGTCGTGTGAACCCATGTGCCTTAACCTGTTAACGGCTTTCATCGACTAATGTCGATCTCACATTTTTAGTCCTCTTTGGCTTTGGATCACACTACCTGTGGGTAAGAACATTTATAAAACCGCAAATAACTAATTACTATCTAAATTTAAAAAGAAAGAACCCAGCAGAGTTCAAAAATGAACTTTAAATTTAAAAATTGTTGACAATAAACCCGTCCACCAGGAAATGTCAGGCTTCCTCGTAACCGTTCGCTAACAGGTTCATTTTATAAAGACCAGTGTCTTGCCTAAAGGACGTTTCAAACAATGCTATTCCTAAAAAAAACAGATATATTAGTTGGTTTTCATAGAGTCAGGATCATTAAGACTTTCTTCTAAATTCAGTGCCCAGGAAGACGAAGAGATAACGCCTAACGCTTGCGGAAACAGTTATACGGTGAAAAAACAGTTATACAATTTAACCTTGCTTTCTAATGTCGTAATTTACCCTACAATATGGCACGTAATTTGTTCATTCATAGCACTGAGCCACTCTTATAGGATAGGCAAGCAATTTGGCTTGGTGGCAACCATAGTTACCTTAGAAATCGTGCGTCTCCAAGTGTTGAGAAGATTGGCCTTAACGAGTTGGGTAATAAGGAAAAGAGAAAAAGGATTAGTAATTAGATTAGATTACATAGGCAGCAGTAGACGAACCAAGAGGCCCATTCCCAAAGAGACACCGGGAATAATACTCCGGCCTCTATGAGCCATTGTCATTATGTTAGTAGGATATAGAGGACTGGGGAAACGAGAGGAGAAAAACGGAAGACGAAAGAAAAAAAAAGAGAAAGAGAAAATAAAAAGAAAAAATAACAAAAACAGAGGGGGAGAAGAATCTCCGCCAAAGAGATGGTCATGAATGCATCCAAGCATGATCGATTGCCGCTGATATACGGAGCTTAAATATATAGATGGAGTGAAAGTGAGAAGAAGTCAGCATAAAATGGCGTGGGAAGCTTTGGCCCTAAAGTGCTTGCGACTCGTGGAGGAGGAGTTCTTAGCTGTGGAAGATATCTCTCCCAGTGTATGTCAAGACGATTTTTAAACGAGTTGACAGACTCAGCAGAAACAACATCGGAAGGTAGTCCATTCCAAATGCTGACTATGAAATAGGGAAAGAACTGCTGACTTAAGGTTGTTCTTCGAGCTTTATGCTTGAGTTTTTGATCGTTGTTTCGCAATCGATCATTAAGGTCTTTTTCAAAGAAACCCGTTATGGGTACGTCGTTGAAGCCATTCAAGTACTTGAATGTTTCTATAACTTGCCCCCTGAGTCATCTTTGCTCGAGAGAGATCAGACCCAGTTCTTTTAGGCGACGTTCATTCGACTTGTTTCTCAGCTTAGGTATCAATTTCGTTGCTCTGCGTTGGACTCTTTCCATGTTATCGATACCTTTACAGAGATGCGGCGACCAGAAGGAACAGCAAATTCTAAGCGTGGCCTCACTAATGCCTTTCACAAGGGGACGATGATGTCCTTGGACTTGTATTCGAAGTTTCTGGTGATGAATCCGAGTACTCTGCTTGCCATTTTCACACTCTTGTCGACTTGCTGACTGTGTTGTAGTNTCCCATTCATTTTCAATGGGGAGGAAGAGTTCACCAGCCCTACTTGCATTACTGAGCATTTGTCGACATTAAAGTTCATCTGCCACGTTGCGCTCCATTCCATGAGGTGGTCAAGGTCTTGTTGGAGCTCGGCTCACGCTTAGTTAAAGAAGAAGAAGAAGACTAAGTAATTAGATTGCATTAGAAGCCTATTTAATTGATGCGGAAACGCTACCCATCTCACAACAACCGACAAGGTTTACATGTAAGACACAGGGTTAACGATTCCTAGGTAAATAAGTTAAGCAGCGGAGAACTAAAGAAGAAAATGAATGACAAAGGGCAGTGCTCCGACAGACATAGTTAATAGACAAGGGAATAAGTGCAAGATACCCAAAGGTACATGAATAGCCACTGCACGTTATTTTTCACAGTTTTTTTTACCGGCAATTGCAGCCAAGATAGCAAGAGCAACTTCCCTCAGGCACCAAAGCTCACACCTCCGTCTTCAACAGTATCCGCTGCCTCACTGAGATCTCCCGTCACCGTGCGGAGGCTATCAAACTTCCAAATTAATCCAAGGCAAGAAACTAAGGCTCTCTCGTGGCGGTAGGCTTTTCTTACCAAAGAAACTAATGTTCTTCAAGATTCACATTGTCCATCAATTACTAGCCGCTCGCACTTGCCCCTTAATGAAAGTTAATTCGCCGTTAAGCTTAAAAAATTTAATTTATTGCGCATTAAGGTTCTGATTTGAAATAATCCCATATTGACACGGTAGTTGGGGCCTTTGCCACAACAAACACTGGAAACACGTAGCTATATTTTCCGAGGTCTCTCAAGATATAAACACTTCAGGCGGCTCCAAAGCAACCGGTGCAGCTACAATGGGTACCATAGGAACACAAACTTTTTAGCGACAATCTGCCAGCAACTTCAATTACGGTCATAAATAGGCGTGCTGAATACAGCATTTACGCAAATAGTATAGCAGTTAAGGGTAAAAATCAGCTCTACATGAGAGAAATTTTTACAACTGGTCAAGATGGATCACCTTAAAACTGTTTACGAGGGGGAGAAGTACAGGGGTCTGAAGTGCGGATTCAAAATGACCAAGAAGTGTTTGGAACCCACAGCCCTGGAGAGGCAGCGCGTTTCTCTCGCTGCACCTTACACCATTGCTTCTCTCCGCCAGTATGCAAAAGTGTACAACAAAGTTGAGTACAGTGACACAGTAGATTTCCTGGAGATGATAAGGATATGGATTAACATTCTGGACGTTCCGGGTCCGCATCAGGACGAGCGCTGGAACGACCCATGGCGCTGTGTCATCAAGCCTGAGGACGAGTATTCTGAAAAGAACCTCCAGTTCCTTCTCGAGGTGGGACACCTCATGAAGGACTGGTTCGAAAGCGACCCTTACGTGTGCAGAAAGACTGCCAAGGCCACAGCCTATGGGATCTACTACACCTCAATCGGTGCGGTCGCCGCTGCGAGGTATATCTTCCAACAAGAGATCAATGGCCTGAACTACCTCTGCCTTGGAAAATGCAACAGCGACGCCAACGAGCATGCCTTTGGAGACCAACGTACCATGTGTGGCAGCAACTACTGGACTAGCGTCAACAATTTCTCTATCGCCCAGCGGTTGCAGATGAACATCATGGTGGCCAAACTTGTTGGTTTCATCCCCGACGATATCAAGGCTGACCTGAAGGAAGCCAAGCAGAACCAGGCGGCCCGGGACGAAGTTGAGATCCATGAGCTCGCGGAGGATCTTTCAGAGCAACCACGAGACCTCATCAACGACGACATTTTTCTTGCAGCTATTGGCAGCTACTGGGGTTATCTGGCTCATATAAACAGCCGTGACAGGCTGAATGCCTGCTGCAAACAAGCGCTGGTACAAAAAGATGCAGAGCTGGTAATCACGGTTGATGAGAGAGACATAGATTCAGCTTCCGTGGCCAAGTACCATGCCCTCGTCAGCTTAGTAGACAGAGGGAAACTGGAGTCCACAGACACTGCACTGCAGTACCCAGCAGTTGTCATTGCTCACATTGTCAGTTTCACCGCCTCTGTTTGGAAGGGATTGATATGCAGCACAAAGCAGAGAAGAATCAAGTTTCTCAGTGTAAAAGGGTGAAACGCAATCGCCTTCAACAAGCTGCTCAGGATTCTAGCGGAGAGGGACCCTGACGTGATGCAACATACGTGACACGACGGACACGTGCTGGCCCAGACAATTCTCCCTGTAATCGGCAGGAACTTATTCAATGGTTTTGGTGTGAACTTTGCGAGGGACGTTACAAGTGATGCCAGAGATATGGCTAAGCCGTCGGCTGGCCGGAAGCGAAGAGGGGACGGCTCTGAGAAATTTCAGGAATACCAAGAGAGGAGTACAAGAGGAGAAAGTTGCAGGGCCTGAAGAAGGTAGTCTAGTCCCTGACATGAGAGGATGACAGCGATATTATGTTTCTGGAAAACGGATAGCTATATATATTTTTAAAGAATTTATAGTTATCTCATTCCTATTTATTTAAAATGTTTTCAATATTAGTGATACATTTATCCCAGGAATATATTGAGCGTAAGATATGCAACTTAAGGATACAATTCCTTACATTTCAAGAGTCAAGAGTTCTTTCTTTATTGTTTAGAGCTGTGGGATGAGATAGAAATAACCATTCTGTCATGGAACCCAGAACTGTTGACTCGTTATGTATATGATTCAGTATACTTTAGGGAATTTATTTTGATATTACTTTATTGAAATTTTTGCAGTTATTGACAAAACTAACTAACCGAGCGTGATTTGTCAAATGTTGTTTGTTTGGAAACGCTGATAAAAATTAAAGTTGTAATGCTCTTAATTTCACAATTAGTTTCCTAATAGCTCTTGAGAAAATCCCATTTTCCGTTGCCGACTTTTGGCCGCCAGCGTCAGAGGCCACGTTTGGACCTAAGAGTAGAGTACTGTTGCGGTCTATAGAACATTAACAACTAACCAAGTTAACCATAAAGCACACATTGCTCACGGGTCACTTTTGATTCGTCGCCTAAACATTGACAGAGATTGATAATTTATGCCTCCTTTAATTGATTCCCTCCGATCAACAGCATGTGATCTAGTGTTTCTTCTGCAAAGCGTCAACGTGATGTATCAAACCCTAACACGTCTCAGAATGCTAACCTTATATCGAAATACGGCCACCCCTGGCTAACCCTTGTGCGTGAACCTTCGTGGAACATATTGTAGAAAGCGTGCTTTCGGTGTTGCCGAAACTCAACAAATCTTCACCGTTTTGGCAAAACTAAGGTAAGTACACAAGCACATAAATAAGCACATCAAGCACAACTAAGGTTATGAGCACAACCCCTAGGTTGCATGTGTTACACCAGTGTCACACAGCGGAGGCAAGTGTTTCGCTATTGGTAACTGCTCAGAAACTTCTCTTTGTTAATTTGGGGCTATGACAAACTTTTTTTGGGTTACGGTAGCCCAAACAGTGTTGTCATTGCAACAAGCCTATCCATGTACCTCGTCGAGCTGCATCACATTCACAGCAGGTTTCGTTCAACAACATATGGCAGGCCATCTAGTTATAACTTTGGGGCGATTGAACCTTTTCATGGCTACCATATACCGTACCCATTTGTAAACGCTACAAGTAGTGCTACTCCTACACGAAAAGTGATGCTCAATTCAGACATGAGAGGTTTAATCTGCTCGAGACGTATCATTCGCTGAGGAACACCCTTGTGCAATAAGGGACCGGCACTGTCGTCAAGGACAATACCTTATGGAGAAGACGAGCCTAACGACACCATCCTTCGTCTTGTCGCCGAGTTAATTGCACTCCGAGGAGCTCCCGAATTATCGCTGAGAATACACTCGCTCATTATCAATTCCTAAGTATAGACAAAAAGGATTAAAGCAATTATCTTTGTTCGTCTTGGAACCAACACGCAAAGACCAACGACGATAATCCATTACAAGAATTCTGTTCTAGGAAGCCTAGCGAAAATCAATTCTGATCACAGGTTTCTAATCACAGACATCCGTCTCTGGAGAGTTCTCTGAACACACCAGGCAGTATCGGCACTGTTCCATAACCATCCCAGACAACCATAAAGGATTTAGAACTGCAGAGTAACTTATTTGTACTTGGCAATTTGTGTTCAAAGAGTTAGACAACAGTGAAACTACACTACTTAAAGTCGCAATTACTCTCCAATTTGCAGTTGCTGACATCACAGATAGAAATACAGTACTTTGCGTTCTAGAATATACAACGTGAAACTTTCTTTACAACAAACACTTTCCATTTTGTTGCTGTGGGCAGGCCTTCGGTCTCTGATATAAATATGTGTACATTAAATCCCAGCTGCAGCCATGACACTATTGCATGTACCAATGGCAAAATGCAAATACCTCGCTTAACTCTGAGGATGTTTTCATTCGTAAATACGCATAGCTTAGAGTTATTATTAGAATACGTTAAGCTTTAGGGAGGTAGGTACGGTCACGGTAGCTTTTGTTCCCACACATCCTGAAACTTTTTGCATGACGTTCTCTTGGGGAGTTCTGACCGTGAACCTCCCTGTTGGTTAGTTATAGTTAGGAAGTTTAAGCCTCCGTTTCCGAGCAGAACGATATCACAGAGGAAAGAGCAAGGGACATATAGTACCTATGCCAAGAGAAACGGGCAACCCATGCACGAAGGTGTTCCCACTACACAGGATCAACGCGCATGGGAACAGCAAGTCGGGAAAGAAAAGGAAGAACAGATAAAGCATGTGCAAGTAGGAGTAAGAAATCGGGAAGGAAGCAAAGTGGGCACGAAAGACAAATGTCCCGGAGGCCTAGCTTATAGCTAAGGTAAACTACACAAGCCCCTGGGGTCGCCACGCCCATATAACATAGAATGGCCGAACCTAACTAACCTAACCCTATGGCCTATGACCCCTGAGGAGTAAGTTAACATAAGTGTGAAGTGAAATATGCAGGGTGTAGAGTAGAAAAACTTCAAGGCTACCGGAGCTGCCTAGCTAATGGCTGAGGTAACCTACACGAGCCGCCTGGGGTTGCCTGGCCCCATAGCATAGGATGGATAAACCTCCCTGTTACCACTGGAATTGTATCTCAGGAGGAGAGAAGCAAAACAGCATAATGGATACGTGAAGATAAAAAACTGTGAAAGAATTCTAATATTAAAAAGCAAGCAGAAACTATTTAATTGACTCGTAGTTCATGGAGCTTAGTACAGAATTATTAGCAAATGGCGAACTTGGCGGTAACAGCACACAGAGACAGAGGGATTCTCCAACAAATATCCTTGCATCTGTAAGTAAAGTATCACCTATGCTCTTCACCTTAAGTGGTGTAAGCCATTGGACGAAGAAATTATACCCGTAGCTTACAAGCATGCAAGCACGCCCATTCCGATATAATTACCCAATTGTCGAACTAGCTCTATTTCCGAAGAAGCATCATTATTGGATAGGTGAAAGTAATAATCACATCGAATTATAACCATTTGTCCGGAAATAGAGTTAGTTCGGCAATTGTGTAATTCCCCTAGCCCGGATTCTGCAACTAAGGCCCGCTGCAGACGATAGTCTTTTGTCCTGTGTTTTCACTTCACTACGTTCGAATGCATTGCTCTATTGGAGCAAGAAAAAAGAACACTGCTTTTAGAGACAAACATGTGCTAAAATTGAAAAAAAAATACAAGACCTTGTACTATTGACGCGAGCTAAGCCATAGAATAGGACGGTAGACATTTTATCGAAACTTTGGATAGACTCACAATGATGTTTGCAAGGACAGTGCGCAATATTCGAACGCAGTGAAGTGAAAACACAGGACAAAAGACTATCGTCTGCAGCGGGCCCTATAGGTACACTCTTATCTGCTTACCTAGCCACGATATAAAACGCCTGAAACGGGAGTTCTATTTACACCCAGTAAATCATCAGAAAATCAAGAATATACTCGCAATGCAACAACATGATTTTTGATGTAAAGGTCCCGCAATCTCACAGCTCTTGGAAGAATGCGACTCCAATTTGGATTCACTTTGCCTGGGCAACAGCGTGGGCGTGATATATTTGCACTTAGCAGAAAATTTGATTATGTGGCCGTCAGTATTTTGTTGCTGAAACTTTCCAGGAAGCCCCGCCATGAGAAATGTCTTCGGTGGTTAATTTGCAGCATTCCTATCCAGTAGGACCCAACATTTAATAGTAAATAACAAACTTCCTAAAGCTGCTGTGCATCGATCAGAGCCAAAAGGCCGCGGTGTGTTCACACGATCAGTGCTGTGCAACTGAAACGAATTCGAAAAAAAGCCTCAAGGGAATACTGACCGCAATAGAAATGGTAAAAAGACATGTATGGATGGCAAAAAAAGAAAGAAAATGTTTATTTCATTTGGTCTCATTTTCAGCGATCTCGGCTAAAAAATAACGAGCACGTGCAAGCAGAAAATAACTTGTAGCGAGAGATGATTCGTGCAATCTTTCAGTTATAATAATTTGTATCTTTTCTCCAGGCCGTCTAATGACGGAAAAAAGGATAATTTGTGCTTGTCCGCTGTATGAGGTTAAACGTTTAAATTTGGCACAGGTGAATTCTCTCAAAACATTTCTATAGCCTTTGGTGATTGGTTTCAGAAGTCTCGTTCTAGCAATGAAGCAATGCAATTATGACTCATAACAAGATAGCGTAGCTTAAGCGGGAAATTATGCTCCATCCGCAGCATTCACCAAAACTCTCACCAACAAATTTTCTCTTCCTTCTAGCTTCAATAGTCTTATGAGAGACAAAATACTAAGAATCAAAATAATTAGGAAGCGGAAGTGCGAGGCTTTTTCAAAAGTGAACCTGAGACGGTTCATAGTTTGATGTATAAATTTCAAAATTAAATTATAATTATTAATTTTTATTAAAAATCGACACAAACCAAAGTGGCAGGAACACTTTGGGCGAGCGAATAGAATAATTAAAGGTGACTGTGAGACTGTAACTTTGGGTGCTAATACCCTAGCTGGTGATGAGCCGAATACAAACATGTGAGTGTGACTGCAGCCTATGACGCTTACGAATCGCACCGGTGTCTGCAACAGGTTACGGCAGACTGTACTCAGTGGAGTCCCGCAAGCAACGGCGGTTGGCCCTTTATTCTTTCTCACAAAGCTAAATAACATGGGCTACAAATACAACTACGTAATACTTTCTTCGGTTACTGATGGCATTCGCCAAAATACTGTAGGTAACCTACTAATAGCAGTGATATCAGTGAAAGGCCCACATACTGTACCGATAGAGTTGATGAGTATCTTCTGGTCTTTAGAGGGTAACTCCATAACTTTTATTGAAACCACGTTGAACAGCTGAAATAGGGAACGCACTCGACGCTCTTCTACAACTACTGAAAGACAGGGAATTAAAAAAATTAACTTTGAGTGATATCGGAGTGAAAATGCTAGATATTACTACTTTTGTAAACCTTGTGGCCAGAGCTGTAACCGTAGGGAAAAAATGAGCGACTAGGTTCTTCAAACTCTCTTAATTGTCACACAAAGGAGAAGTGATACTCACCTTATGGGAACAATTAATATTGCCCGAAATAGAGCACAGTTCCTCTCATAAGATGAAGGGAACAGAAAGATTTAAACAACTTGGAGCCATTCCAACACAAATGACAGCCATACTTCAGAACATGCAGCAGATCGACTCTCAACAACGGCTTGATCGTCTTCATTTGAACTCAGTACAACGAAGAGTTGAACACTTCATCATTAAATTGAAAAATTCTCAAAAGTATAACACTGACTGTTCGTCAGCGAATCGTTAACATAGACTTTGAACTAACTGAACGAACTTACGAGATAGGTGTCTTGAGAAGATACGGTGCACACGGCGAAGCAGTGACAACAAAATATTCGAGTAGATTTACCGTGCGAGGAATGAGACTGCTCAGCAAACTACCATATTTCTGAAATGCCACCAACAGAAACATCATGGAATTCAAAAGCCTGCTTGCTTACATTAACAACGAATGTCAGACGATCCAGCTCTCGGCGGCTACGTAAACTGAAGAGCAGAAGAGGAACTCGCTATTGGATCCCCTATTGGTCACTAGCTGCGACCCGACAGGCGAGAGCCATAATGAACAGACCTTCGCCCACTTGGATTGGAGCACACACCGTAACACCACTTGGGCTCCGTTCGAACCCACCCAAGGTACCCACCGGAAGACAATTCCTTGCTTGAGAATAGCAAATCGGGAAAGAAGAAGAAGAACGGCAAAAATACCAGTTGAGGTATGTACAGTATATATCTAAACGGAAGGAAACACAGTGACACGAAATGGAAGATGTTTAGAAAGAGAAACTAAGATCAACACAACTTATGGGAGCCCGTGGGGAAGCGGGCGACTCCCCATTTTAGAACATGGACGGTCCTAACTAACCCATAACTCCGTGGTCTACATACATAGTGTGTAGAACTCAACCTATGCCTCTGAAAAATTAGCTATAGTTCATTCAAATAAAATATGGTAGGTATATACCGAGTAGTTCAGGACTTCACTACAACTGAAAAGCACTCCAAGTGAGGAGACAAAGGTTGGGAAACGGCACTGGAAAGGTAAGGATATCACGCAGGCACAGGAAAGATAAGGATATCATGCACGGCACAGGAAAGGTAAGGATATCAAGCACGTAGGATCGCCTAACGCTTGAACAGTAAGTCGGAATGAGAAGTAAACCAAGGAACAAACTGATGGGAAAAGTATATGGAAAATGAATTAGATTAGATTAGATAGGCGGCAGTAGACGAACCAAAAGGCCCATTCCCAAAAAGACACCGCGACTTACACCCCGGTCCTCTATGAGCTATTGCCATAAAAATTAAGAGGCACAGTGACCAATGGCAATGAGTAGATTGTGCGAATAACAAAAGCGAAATAGCGGGTACCTAACTGAAGCTTATAGCCAATGGCCATCTATCAAATATCTAGTTTAAAAAATGTGTCGCTTGATCGGTACACGATGGTGATTGCGCAGGTGGACCGAAACCCAGGCCTCGTCTTCGTTCCAAAAATGGGTCTTTTAATCCGTCCACCGTTCAAGATCTAATGTAATAATATATGAAGAGTGCTATGAACAGCCAGTCGGCGCATGCACCGTCGAGTACAGATATTTATTGTTTATATTAAATAGTGAAATGTGAGAATAGCTTAGATTATACATATGTTAGGTGAGACGATGCCTAGGCCTCTGTCCTCTCAGACTCATGCTAACCTATAAAAGGCTGTTAATGTTAGTCAAATCATGGCAGTCAAGCCACAGCTCACTTTGGCTTTATGGTTAAGTTCCACATTGGTCTAAAAGATAATCTTTAGTACAACATCTCACGCGCACACCTACACACACGCGAAACCTCTCGTTATAACAGCTTTAGAGCTATAGCCATCTTTAGTCTTTTCTAAAAACCAAAATATTTGGAGGGGACAAGGCTGTTGTTTTCAGACAGCAAGCAAGAAAAATAGAGCAACAGCTTTAGCTCTTCTATCGAGCCAATAACATGTAGCGAGATTTAGTGAAATACGCATTAAGATAAAAAGCTGGTGTTTTTGCTCAGCGTGTCACTAGGTTTGTGTAGCGCTGTGCCGCATTATGTAGCGTTGCATGGCAATATGCTGTACTACATTGTATAGTGGTAAGCCGCACTATGCAGCATTACGGTCCATTATGCAGCATTTTTAGCACAGTGTAGCTGCTTCAGCATCATGTCGCACTAAGGGCATTATGCCTCACGATGTAATACTATCCTATAGTATGCAGTACCATATTCTCAGCACAATGGAGCATCATGTCCTATAATGTATAACATTGCATCATTAGCGTCTTACCCAATTATGTCGCATGATGAGGCATATTACTCGTATTATATGATATATATCATACCATGTCGACCTATATCTCACTATATTATGCAGTGTTTTGACCCATTATGTCGCACTTCGACTAATTATGTTGCATTTTGTTGCATCAGTCGCATAATGTCGGCACACATTACGGTCTGTGGCATAATGTAGCATGAGCAGTAAAATATCGCACAGTCACGCTGTGTCGCACAATCTACATAGTAGTCAGCCCAATGCAGTATTGCGTGACATTAGCCGCACTAAGAAGCGTTATTTAGCATTACGTAGCATTATGTAGCAATGTGTAGCAATGTGTAGCATTGGGTAGTAATGTGTAGCAGGTAGCACTAGGTAGCACTAAGTAGCATAAGGTAGCATTATGTAGCGTTACGTCGCATTATGTAGCATTGTGTCGCAGTATGCAGCGTTACGTCGCATTAAGCAGCGCAAACAAACGTCAGCTATAATACTAGTGAGGCTATGCTAATGAAGTAACAAGATATTGTCGCTAGAAAATTTAGAAAAAAGTTATATATGAAGACAGACATTACAAATTGAACATAACCAAATCGTGCACACAAGACAGACTTTACAAAGGAGGCTGTTCACATAAGGTGAAGAAGACTAAAACTACAAGTAGACTACAGGTATCAAGTAATAAAAGTACAGCTGAAGAAAGTCAATACAAGCGAGGTGGACTCCAACCCTCACGAGACAAAGCGCCTAGGTCGGTCGCGAGATTGCGGGGCTTCCTTGGCAGGCCCCGATTGCCATCTCAGGAGAATGTTATAACAAATTGGTCGGACAGAGAATACAGGCCATGCAAATCTGCATACAGACGTTGGGTAATATAACACACGGATATCAAGAGTGTTGAGCACAAACACTGTGTTCCAAGTCAAGCATGCATAAAGCAATGTAATACATGGATTTCCATGATGTCGCAAGTAGAAGCATGACATGGTAGAACAGATTAAATTACACGTTAATATAAACCTCTCTAGACACAAAGGTGAATTTCAAGAGAGAAGGAAGAAAGAACGTACAATCTATTGATAGAAACATGGAACTCACGTATGAAAATGTTCCCGTATGAAAATGTTGGATCGCCCTGAAACACTTCAAATCCGTTAAATATTTAAATATTACACGCGAACTTAACTAGCCTAACTCTAAGACGTACATATAGCCCCTCGAGAGGAGATATTAGCCTTGCAAACCCCTATACATGGGTAGAACCGATATACAGCAAGTAGATTATTCCGTTACTGAGACAGAAATCTCAGAATGTTGAATAAAATTTGAGAAGGACTTCAAGTATAAATATTTTCTTTTGGAAAAAAAGTTGTGCTATTGACTAACCGCTGCAAATGCTACCTATCTGCGATACGTACGGAACCTACACGTCGTCAATCCATACCTTCGGAACCATGTTACGGCAGGAATTCAAAGGAAGTCAACTCATGAAGACCCATAGCTTCTGAGCCTTGTAAGAGTTGGAATTTTGAGTCATACAAAGCATGGAAATTCAAATCTTCAAAGTCCATAACAGAGTGGGAATTTAAAGTAATATCAGGCATGAAAATGCATACCTTCAGAGTTTATTGAAAAGAATAACTTCAGAGCAATACAAGCCACGAAAGTCTATACCATCCGAGTAATCTATATAAGGGAAAAAATGCAAAGCATATCTTCTGAGCCATGGAATAGATAAGTATCAAAGCTCCAGATCCATTTAGCCCCGGAACACATGCAGTAGTGGAGAATAATATACCAACGGTTTTTGCGATATGTATGGAGTTAAAAGTAAGAAATGTTCATGGCCGCATTCTAGGGTTGAGCCATGAGAAGCAGTACCTCTGACCCTATCCATTAACCTTACCATTCACAAAAAATACATGATCTCTCATAAGTTAAGCCCATTACATTACAAGGAAAGTACCGCCATCGCCCTAAAAACTATGTCAATATTCCTTCTTTGCATCTACTCAATGTGCTTATTCTGTAATTACAGGAATCATTAATATTTGATTTTATACGTCGAAAGTGTGAACACAATTAGGCTCATACCACTAGAAAAAACTATCATCGTCTTCCTTCTTGAGCTACAGAAATTTAAGGCGGAAAACTAAGATTTACGTTTGAAGTTATAAACGATTTATTTTTCTTCCATGTATTGTTCGATATAAATCTCTTATATTTCGGTCATAGTCAGTCGTGAGAGAAAACGGACACGTTGAAATTATCAAATATATGAACGCGTAGGTAAATCCGTAGCAGTTTATAAATTCATGATACTGCTACATATCACGCGGCGTAGAGACAACTCTCTTGTTAGTGATGAGATTTGTTATTATATGTTACTATTCACAACGATGACGGCGGCGTTAAAGCATTTCTCTAGTAACGTCCAGTTCGAAATACCTTTCATAAGAGAGGGACAAAACTCGAAAACAGGCTTGGCACTTATCTACAATGGCTGTCAGATGAAGCAGCTGCAACTTCTACGCCCACAGTGGAAAAAACACGCCGTTGCTGGACTCGTTGGTTATCACTCAGCAAATAACCTATCGGGACTTGTGTATAAATTCATAAATTGGGTGGCGTGCATGACGCAACTGGGACTTCGTCCAACTATCTGCAGAGTCCAAGGTTAGTAACTTATCTCCAACAGTTTCACGGCTTCTTGGTCCAGGCAGTCGCCCGTAAACGAACGGTGTTGAATTAGATGGCTATTGAGCTAGGTACTCAGACCACACCGTCTGCCATTTCTTAAAATATTTGACTCTCAAACGAGTTAAGCTTTTTATTTACCTACCAGCAGCTCAGAAATAGAGTTCAATTACCTTCATTACGCACTCTTACTGCGACTACAACCACAGAACTTTACCCAAAAATCATGAGGAGTCGACGCCGCGGCACGGCTTTTCGGCTAGTCCAAAACCCGCAAACGCACCTAACGAGCAGCCTCCCGCTATTACTGCTTTTGCTGTTCTAAAACTGCAAAAAACTTTTCGCTGGAACTCTGTAACACAAACCGCAACCCCGACCGAAGAGGCTGCAGCAGTTCTGAGCTGGAGGCGCTCATTGGAAAATTAAGGAGCTGCTCAGTCAGCCCGACGCTCCCATCAGTCGCGTCGTCCGGCGCTTCTGGGAGCCTAAATTTGAGAATATTTATAAACGAGCTACGCTTGCGATCCCTAGTTCCGCCGGGCTCCTGTTCACTGGAAGAGAAGCACTGCGTCGGCAGGGCATATTTTCCGTTTTAAAGTAGACACTTCTTTTGTTGGACAAGAATGCACCTGCCGAAACAACACATTTTTTGGAAAAGTTTTATTTTTCGGTAGCAAGTGTTATGATGAAAAGGAAAAGTACTCGGTGATGTACTGCACAAATATAGATACCTGATGTATGGGCGAAGTTGATAGCTATTTATCAAATACCTATTTTGCTATATGACTTAAAGTATGAAAAAACTGCACTTGTCACATACGATAGACCCCAATTAAAGCTCTATAAATATGATAGCCTAGAACGAGCTTTCCTGCACTACACATACACACAAAAAATGTTCTTTTAACGACCTTCAAGAACTAGTGCAAGGTTTCTTGGTGTTCATATTAGCTGCAGAATGTTCCTCCCGTCTTTGAAACGACTAGCATAGAACAGAGCTTCCCAAAGAGGGGTGCCGTGGACCCCTGGAGACCCCCAAGGGTCTACGGAACCCCCTAACAGGGTCCACCACGTATATTATAATATTTCGTGCCTATGTTTTGTGAAGTCGACTTAATATATTTTTCAATGTTTGAGGAACGTTGTGCATTCATGTTTAGTTGAGTGCATCATTATATATCAATTTCCTTTCTTTCCGGCAAGCTGGTAGCCAATCTTGCACTGTTTCATAAACAAAAAAAAAAATCTGATGTCTTTGAGATAGGCTTGTAATTTATTATATATATTGTGAAAAACAGCTTGACATCTGTTGGACATGTTTGTAAGATTTACAAATTTTTGGGAAAGTTCTTAAATTCTTAAAACTTTCTTTCAAATTTTTAAAATGTTTTCTCATTAGTTATCTAACAAGTACATAAGTAATATATTGTTCAATAATTTTGATATATGTTTTCGTTATCTGTGTACTTCAATACCTTTTACTACCTCCGTAACACCCTTCTAAAATTTACACTTTATTATAGTTTATGCAGTAGGGGATACTGTTGATTTCTTTTTTTTTTTTTTTTTTGAGGGGTCCACTTAAAAAACGAGTTTGGGAAGCAATGCTCTAGATTCTAGAACATGCATCCTTTACTGCCCCACTAGTCTGAAATTGGTCACGCCTTATATAAAGTTATTAGTAGAGAGTAGAGCACCAAATCGGCTACCGGTTCTTACTTTCGGTCCCGGACGTTGCCCTTCCTGTTTGGGACGGTCAATGCACTTCTGCTATGAGGGGGGAAGCAAGCAGGGCGCGGGCAGCCGAAAGTAGACGGAGCAGGAGACCGGAGGCCAAGATGGTCAGTACCCTCTACCGTTACTCCTAAGTCGGATATAAGGTTCAAATACAGCATTAACATCCCAATTAACAATAAAAATATCGCCTGTGTTGGTTACAGCATCCTTACCCAGTTCCAGTTATTATGCGACATCAAGTTCTTAGCAAAAAACGATCAAACTTTCATCTAAACACAGTCACAATCCTAAAATTTTAAACCATCACCATAAGGTAAGTAAGTTACATCGGCCTCACCCAGTTCCAGCGATCATGCAACATCAAATTCCTGGCAAACCCAGAGCAGAATTTCATCTAAATTCCCGTCTATACAGCACAACAGAGGGACGATCTCACATCAACAGTCCATTTGGTTTGACATGGAGATGTGGCACAGACGCAAGTTGTCGTGAACGCTTCAATAGATTTGTTGCCTCGATGACAGTCCCCCGATCTCGACAAGATATGTCTGCAATATTGCTCGCTATCATCGGCCGTCCGTGACTGAAGACCCGTGGCGCACCTGCAGCCTGCAGACTCAATAAAGTGAAGAGCCTCACTGAAATTTAACACAGTTTGGGCGCACAATTGGAAGCAGCGTCATCTGCAGTCATACCGATATCGGCAAACATGCATGCCGCTATAGACGGGGGCCGTTCAATTTAACAGATTTCGTTTGTAGCAATCACTTCCAGTTTAAGAGGCTATTGGCCAACATAAATGACGGTAGATCTGTAGTCTAATTGGATAATGAGAAAAGGGTGTGGAATTTAACGAGGGAAGCGCATCAAATATGACAGTTTTTGCCCATTTGCAGTTAAATAGGATGTTGGTAAACGCCCAGGACGCTATATCTGTAGGCCAATTGAATATGGCAATAGGGCCATTAAATTGACCAGTTTTCGCAAATAATTTGCAACTACATCAATTGCAGATACCGGCAAACAACAAGCTGCTATCTCTAACCTGCAATTTGACAAGCTGTTGTCTGTTTGCGTTTACATTATAAATTGAGAGTGTACATACTGGAGTACTTCCGAGTACAATAAATTATATATAGCAGCGTCCTTTGTATTTTTCCCAACATGAGATATTAGTGAACACTAGCTGGACCTATGGAATGTCCACGGTGGATTAATGTCTTTACATTTTTAAATGTACCAAACCCAACCTATGCCATAACAACTTCATTAGATTTACTTAATGCAGATCTTCTAACACGACGCCCCCCCAAACAGAAGCTAAAGCCTGCCACTTAAGCCTGACAAACACTGTCTAATCCTACCAAGTCCGTATACTATAACACATATCGTCTAAACTAACTCCAGTCGTGAATACGAATGCTCGATATTTATCTTGAAGCATGCCGTACAACCTAACACTCATCTAACCTAACGGTCCCAACTCAGCGTAGCGGGGGAGAGCAGCGCTGCATATCATAGAAACCCCTTTGTCTTTTCTTAATTCGTTTTTTAGAGAAAAGTAAGGAGCGGGATAAAACAAATACAGGTATTTATTCGTGTGATTAGGGTTAACAAAATGATAAATGAACGGAAGACAATATGAAGAAATGCACCGTAAGAAACTCGCACGAAGAAACAAAAGAAGAAAAGCGTCTAGAGTATCAGTAAACGTGGTGAAGGGAAAAGAGAAAATCACCAAAGAAAACTGTAAGGGCCCGAACAATCGTGTTCTTAACATGCGCGACAAACAGGTGACTCACATCAGCGAATCCACGATAAATTCCACGAAAGTATCGAGGACAAACTATACGGCAGCACTTCTTTTATATTGGTGCGTGGCTACAGTATAGGAAAGAGTCGCACTCCAAAATACACAGTATTCTACTCCAAGTTAGGTTTTATTTTGCTTAGGCAATAAATCAGGTCGCGTTTCATGAATTGAGATTTCTGTATGACGGCGAACATTGAAAACAATTCCACGCAAACCTTAACTCCAAGTTCATGCTTCGCTGTACTAGTTTAAGCAACAACAGGTCAACTATATCTGCACTTCACTAATTTCGTGAGATATTTCTACGACAGTTCCAGTCACTTTGAAATACAAATATTCATAAGTTTAGCTTTTATTTCAGCTAATACTTCATTATTCAAAAAATTACATTTATACTTTGAAGGCCAAAACCCTTCCAGCCTCAAATATACTCTTCACTAGGTTTACGTAACACAGAGCATAGAATTTCCTTGTCTGTCAGTCTCTCATCGGAATTAGGTCGCATCTTTATCACAATTTATCTCAATATTCATATTCGAAAAGTTATTCTTTATATTAGATTCTGGATTCTTTACTTGTACTAAAATTCTCAAATTTTTTCTGGCATCATTTTGCAGGGAATTTTAAATCTTGGCAATTTTATTTATTTAGATCATCTGAAATTGGCAAAAAGAGATGAAGCAAGCAAACTGCAAGCAGCTCGCGCACGGCAGCAGCCACGGCTATCGTTACTGTTATTGTGACCAACTTTCCCAACTGAGCAGTTCTGACATATAGAAATAGCTGTACATTTATAAGCATTCAATGCTATAGACACGTTTAGCCCGTAAAAAGGGAAAAATAAAGAAAATAACAGCCGGGCTGCCGCAGTGTTATTGAGACCTACATATTGCTTGACGGCTGAAAGAAGAATGTACGTTATGCAGAAAGCCAACTTCATTGGAGTGGGGATCGCTCTCAAGCAAAATGCTGATACTATTAAATCAGCCTGGCGCACCCGATCTGACCTAACGCCCCTCACCTAACCTAACATGCCTCAGAAACCTAATGCTTCTCATCTATTCTAACAATCTTCATCAAACTTGAAGCTTTTCATCCAAACTAATTAATATAGTTCTTTCAACCTAACGCTCATCCTGTAACGAGCTCTTCTCATGAACACCAATGCACTGAGTTGTAATTCATCGATAATTAAAATAATATGCTTGATAATCCCTCCGTTCTTTCGTTCCTTAATTCGTGCCTTAGCACGGCGGTTACGCTCTCAGTTTCAGATAGAAGAAAATTACAGTGTTTTGCATACCATCTCTGTAGGAAGAACTAGAGCCAATTTTTTATTTATTTTATTTTATTTTATTTAAGCAGCTACTTCTTGCAGATTATAGTTGGATGATTTGCTTTTGACTTTGGTCTTATTTTCACATTTCGTATTCATGCTACGGATCATAGACATGCTAAAGAGCGATGCTTTTGTTGCGGCAAATTTCCACGCATTTCAACTGCTTATAGCTCATTTCTGGCTTTTCATACTTCATCGTAAGAGGACATCGAAATTTCGCAAGGCCGCAGCTGCCTCTTACTTCAAATTCAAAGTATCAAGAATAGCTAAAGAATTGTTTTATTTGTTTTCGGCAGGGAAGGACACCTTCCTCACATTCAACAACCAGACTGACTGCAATTTATTTCTGCAATATTTGAGTAGTAAACATCCAAATATCAAATTCACTTCCGAGCACCAATCAAACAATTCTTTAGCTTTTCTTGATATTTTAATAACTAATCAAGACTCAACACTAACCACTAGAGCTTCCGAAAACCTACATTCTCCGGTCTCGGGATAAATTTCTTCAACCACTGCTGCGATAAATTTAAAATTAATTCAGTGAAAACCCTCCTGTTCCGGGCATACAATTTGTCTTCTCCCTACCTTGAATTTTCGAATGAGATAGACGTTCTCCGAATATTTCCAAAAAAGCGGTTACACGCACCATTTTTCTGGACCACTACTGCAAACTGTTCCTAGACAAACTATTCGATACTGGCATTGCTAAATCTTTTGTCCGCAAAGAAGACGTCTTTCACTTGCTTCCATATTACAACAAAGCCTCTGTCAACACGGTAAACACTCCAAGGACGTTTCTCTCTAAAGCTTTCCCACACATAAACTTCAAATGTTTATATAAAAACTTATTTACCAAAGGATCTTACTGCTAATTCAAAAACAAGTCTCCCGCATTCCTCCTGTCTAGTTTTGTCCACAAGTTGCAATGCCGAAGCTGCCATGCTTCGTATAGAGGTAGCACTGGACAACATTACAAAGCTCGAATCGATCAGCATTTAGGTGTATCCAGCAGAACCGGTTCACTTCTCACAAAACCTGCTCATTCCGCTTCCCGCCTTCATGCTGAACAAAATAACCACATCCTGTCAGCAAGAAAAACTTTTCCATCATAGATTTTCCAACCCACTCGAACCCACGACTTTAGCATCGCTCTACAACCGTATACATATAACAAAACTTAGCCTCCATATTATGCCCTCGGCTGTACCTCTACACATAATTCATATCTAATCCCTGATCCTCTGACTGTAGAGGCATCGACATCTCGGCCCTCCATGCTCTCTCATTCATTTGTATTTTAGACTTTTTATAAATATATATAGCTAATATGGAAAGGTTTGGTACCATATATAATAGTGGCAAAAATATTAGGAATAGAGCAACAACAAATTTTTAAATATTTATCAGTTGAAATGTATTGCCGATACATTTATTAAATTTTCACAAAATAACTTAGAACCTATATGTATTAAAAACATGTAAGGATTTCACATTTATCTTGAACTGTCAGTAAATATTGCACTTAACAAAAATGCACATTTTACCCTGGCCAAATGATAACAAAAGCATCAAAAATCCTTTCATCATTAATAAAGGCCCTCTATCATGATGAACGCTAATAAAAACTCAATACTTAGCGAACTTTCTATTACTTTGACTTTTTATCATCTCCAAACATACGAGCTATTTATTTTTTACAAAAGTTGCAAATGATCCCTTCCCATTCTTCTTTCAGAAAATCACATAAAACAAGATTTTCACAATTTCTGTTCTGCTTTCTTTTTGATGATTTTACAGAGATTTTCGTTGGAACTAAAGTCAGAAGTCTGAGATGGCTTCTTAATTACAGCTATGTTTTCTTCTTCGAGAAAACTTGTTACCTTTGTAGCTTTGCGTGAAGGCACATTGTCTTGCATAAAATTTGAGTTTAAATAGTAACATTGACGAAGAAGTTTTATATAAGCACTTCTGTTATTTTATTTTTTAATTTTCATGTAAGAGAGCAATGGGACAAACTCCTGCTGACGAAGTCATCCACCACACCATTACATTCTTACCCCAAACTTCACTGACTTCCTTACACATCGAGGAAATAAGCGTTCACCATTTCTACGTCTTACATACATGCACCTTACGGCGGTCAGATCCAAACATGTTGAAATTAGATCCATCATAGAAATGAATCGTATTCCGTTGTTCATTTGTCCAAACAATTGCTCTATGGCGTAGCCAAGACAGATCTCTTGATTTTTCTTTGAAATCAAAGGTTCCTTGGAAACCGTGCGAGAAACCGTTTTCTTGGTGATTGCCTTTCTCGTTTCTAACAAAATTTACGAGAAATTGATGTATTAGGGTCGAGACTGTATTTTAAAGACATTCCAGCAATCAATCGATCTTCCTGTTGAGAAGTCACTGAATGCTTGCCGGTTTTCGGTTTTGGCTTAAAAATGTCTCATTAATATTAAATCTAAGCTAATCTAATCTAATCTAATACAAGTATGACCATCGTGTGTTTATATATAAATATATATATTGAAGAATTAGATCATAAGAAGCAAATAATATAGTTGAAATTTTATTACCCACGACGCGTTTCGTTTCCTGCTGCTTATAATTGACATTTCTGTCTCTTGCCATGGCTTCAAAGTATTAAATTCTGGTTCTAGATGGCGTAC
>LQNS02278159.1:16625310-16651410 GCA_001587735.2 Parhyale hawaiensis
GCATTTCCAGTGAATTCTTTTGACTGAACTATATTTTTCTTAGTGCAGCTTAATGCTTGATCAATTCCAAGCTGATATTCATTCCTTATCTTGCAGGGGGGATAATTTGCTATCTCAAAACTCATGGTTGTACGGCTTGCGTTTCACTAATGGAAGATCAGGCCTGCAGGGATGAGACCTGTAATACAGCAAAACCTATACTAGGAACCGGAACAACAAAAAGCTCAATCACAATATTTTTGCCGTCATTTTTGACGGCTGGGCCCTCTAGTTAGCTAGAATGAGCAGTATCTCTTCAAGAGTCAAAACTTTACGTGTTGCTGCCGCCATATTGCTTGAAAATAGTCCCAATAAAATATATGGTTGTCTGGTGTAGACTAAAACTATCAATTAGGTTGTTTACAATAAAAACAAATTGAATATTATTACATTTATCGGGATAATTCAACAGTGTTCCTCAACTTTTGGCTAGAGCAAGGACACACATTTTTTTTATAAATTAAATACATATTTATTGGCAGTTACGGTATAGATAAATTAAAAATCTTTCAAGCTGTATACAATTCATGATAAATGTACATACAACATAGTTCACATAATAAATATTTTTTAAATTTGTTGTTCCGTTCCTTATATTTTAGTCGCTACTGCATGCAATTCAACGTAACAGTCCCCATAGTCAAGTTCAGCTAAGTTTTGGGTACAACTTGCAACAGCATCGTGCACTGAATTGGAAGCAGGCCGCAGAACAGATCTGGATGTCCAGCTAACAGAAGTGCGAGCAGAATATTTTTCGTATTTTTGTTAGTCGTGTAAAATGAAGCTACAATTTTGACAATCTGTACTATTTTAATAGCGAACCATACCACATCTCTCAGTTTCCAGAACCTTTCACAATCTACAAGGAAGTCTGCCGTGATGACACAGAAGTACAAGATATATGAATATCCCAGAGCTTAATGTTCAATCCTTTAGTATAACTCTGCCCCGGCAGGATTTATACGACACGTTCTGATAGAACATTCGCGACTTCCTACAAGCAAGTCGATTGTGCACTAGTTTAAAATACTGGTACGTGAAAGGTTAGAAAATAGTATAGATTCTTCGGTTTAAGCCCCCTAGTCTCGAGAGAAGGAAAGTAAAAGACACGTAGTATGTAAAGAGAAACGTGGAAAGAACGGATGTGGGTGTTCCCACACTCGATCAACGTGCTTACGGGTACAGCAACTAGGGAATGGAAATGAAGAAGTGAACGAAGATTGTCAACGAAAGTAGGAAAAAAGAATAAAGCACCGAGGGTACGAAAGGTAGATGTTCTGAAACTAATAAGGCTAATGGAACCCGTGGAGTCTCGCGATTTATCGGGGGACACCACTCCCCATAGATACACACCATCGTTTTGAAAAAGAGGAAACGATAGTATAACTGTATAATGTCAAGAAAACTAAGATCTCGAAGATGGACAACATCCGCGAATAAGTGCAGCGACCGGCCAAACAAATGCGAGAAAAAGTAAAGTATCTTTGACACTTAGGACTGCGATGCGACGCATGCAATTTACACATATTTAAGGCCCAAACTGCGACGCGCGCCAGTATATATAGTTATAATTATAATGGATTATAATGGACATACTTTAAAACTCGGGCACATTTATTAACATAACAATGGAAACTAGGTAGAAAAAACATGTACTAAATGGCTATGGTAGCATTATATCCCTATAAAAAATTTTCATCTTGTTCTCTCACAAACAACAGAGTGAACTGTAGCCGAATGCAATCACATCTATACTAGCAGTCGTATAGTCGCTGTATTAATTAAATGAAGAAAGTCAAGTTAAAGCAGGTAGCTATAATAACTTGAAACATTTATTTTTAACGTACCGGCTAAGCATCTTCAATAATAGCAGTAAGTAGCGAGGCTCTTCCTACTTTCACCAAGTGCAATACCGAAGACCGGGGCGAGCAAAAAGTAATTACAGTTTATCAGAGATCGAAAATTTAATCCTCACTTGACTTTTCCGACGCAACCTGGCACACACAAAAAAAAAAAACAGCGAGAGCCAACGTAAAGTTATTTTATCCAAGACCTAATCTTTCTTAACGAAGAAGTAAAACTGATCATAAAAAATAATCGGTGAAACTTACTTCAGGCACACCACGGAGGTTCGTTCGGCTGCAACAAAGGCAGCGAGAGACTTGACCTAAAAGGAGTAGAAGAAGGGGTGGAGATCCAGGCCAGACCGCACCAATCTTCATATTACTGCAGCCAGTTAGGCCGAGGCGAAGCAAATTTAGCCTGCGTACCAAACTTTGTTCTTGGCTTGTTTGGTGGCCCTCATCGCTTCTGAGATNAAGAAGGGGTGGAGATCCAGGCCAGACCGCACCAATCTTCATATTACTGCAGCCAGTTAGGCCGAGGCGAAGCAAATTTAGCCTGCGTACCAAACTTTGTTCTTGGCTTGTTTGGTGGCCCTCATCGCTTCTGAGATATGGTGGACAGGCCAATGCTGCATATGAACGAGGATTCTGTGCAGGCAAGGGTTTGGTACTTCTTTCTGACAGTTGCAGGATCATGTTGGGAAAAGGAATTAAGTGAGTAGCGCGACGCAAAGGCAAGAACATTGGGATTATGACCAGGCAACACTGGTCCAAGAAGAATCTGTATTGTTCTGTAATTCTGCTTATATGAGGCAAGATCCTACTCAGTTAGAATCGGGCATTAATTTTGGCTGCACAATTGAAATTTGGCTGGCACGTTGAGCTTCTTATTTAACACTCAGCATTGACATTCTAATAGGAGTAACATGATGTAATCCTTCAAAAAATGTTCCCACTGAATGTACGATGAAATAGCACAAAGAAAACGAGAAACAGCACGTGACTGAGTGAAAATGGGACTTGACAGACAAAAATGGTCAGCAGACTTCGATCTGCAAGGTGAAAATGATGAAGATGCAATAATCTCAGAAGCAAATAACTTCTCGACAAGCACAGTTCTGGTGGAGGTCAATCATCGTCAGGTTATGGCAATTTCTCTGCACAGCCATCTGTATATGCCTCTTAATGGTTACGTGCACAGAAGAGATAATTCGTTACCTTTTTATTCTCATGCTCGTCAGAAGCTACAACCCATTCGTTTGCAGCCGAAACAAACAGCTGTGTAGTCTTTTGCACACGTTGGATGGCGTGCCTAACGCGGTGAAATGCACGTCGTGGGTAACCAAATTTCTCATATGCTTCTTATCATATTCTTCAGTATTATTATTATCACATTAGACTGGCAAAGTGGGAACAGAAAAAGTCCTTGAGCCTGACAAAACCCCACGCAACCAGCCCAGCGAGTAAAGAAAAAACAGAGAAGATCCGATATCGCAGAACTGTCTTGTGTACAGATCACATAAAGCTGTCAATACCCGCACCAGCAAATACAGAGCCATCAAGACCATTCCAAACATCCACATACGATGGAAAAAATGAACGAGAATGTTGGCCCGTACGGCATCGTAACGGTTCCAAGGCAAACTGATGAACAACACCAACACGCCGAGTATACCTCACCCGAACAAATGGCTCCAAAAGAAAATCTGACAGGGATGACTAGGGCAGTTATAAATTTTATACAAAAAGTAGACCCCACCAACTCTGCGACGATGCGCCATATCACAAGGTACAACACGATCCAGCATGAACGCACATCGACGAATCACTTTGTCAAGCAAACACAAATGACAATCGGCACCAGGACCCCAGACTACGGAGCAGAATTCCAGAAGAGGGAGAACATAGCAATTAAAGCAGCGACGTATCAATTCCACCGAGCCAAACACCCTCCAAGCACGCCTCATAAGACCAATTTTCTGCAATGCACGTTAGGCAACCGAACGAATGCGGGGCTTAAACGTCAACTTTGAATCAAAACTGACACCCAAGATCACCAAGTCATCAACCGTAGGAAGTGACACACCATCCAGTATGAGTGCAGGGAAAAGATGTCTCACTGTATGTGACCTGGACGCAAGTATGGTCTTAGTCGCCCGCATCTAGTCTCATCCCCACCTAAAGCACCAGGAATCAATCACTTCTGAATCCTGCTGAATGGATTCTTAAACCCACAACCTATCGCTAGGCTCATCACAAACAGCCAGCAAAGTAACGTCATCAGCGTAACCAACAAGAAAATATTTACAAGATCAAACAGGTCCGCCGTATATACAGTGAATAACAAAGGGCCCAGAATACTACCCTGTGGGACGACAGAAAGCACGTCAAAAAACTCCCTCCTCTTCCCATCAACAACTACACATTGACGTCCGTCAGATAAAAATTGACAACAGTCCGACCATTTTACGAAGGCGGTTCGGTCGTGGTCAAATTCCTCTACAGCGGGGCCAATTCTATAGATATTTCTGAGATTTCTCTATATGCAGTTAGTGGGTGGGCTAATACATGGGCTGAACATAATCTCAGACATAAACATAGAATTGGCACCGCCATAGAGGAATATGACAACGACCAAACCGCTTTCATAAAATGGTCAGACTATAATTACCGCGAAAACTGAACCACAAATACCCAACAATTTCAGCTTATGGAGCAGCCCAAGGTGATTCACGCGATCAAAAGCAGCACTGAAATTAAGCCGTACCAACTTTGCCTCATGACCGCCATCAAGAGCCAGCAGTAACACATGAGAAAAGTGAAGCAGAGCATCACAAGTTCCAAAGCCCCTCCGAAAACCATACTGTGTTAGGGAAGGACACCCTGCCTCTCAAGAAAACGACCCAACCTCGACGCAACCAGCCTCTCATAAACTTTCGACATTACAAGTGTGATGAGATGGGCCTATAGACGGAGATTTGGGATGAAACCGAGCCCTTCAGAAAAGAGCCCAGCCGTAACATCCGACGAAACACGGAAGCAAACGGGGCTGCGAGCACACCAGCCACCCCCCGAAGAAAGGGAGAGAACATGAACATACCCGATGGATCAGTGACCCCATAGGAGTCCAGGTCAAGAAAAGAGCGGTACACTTCAGAAGATCTGAAAGTAAAACCGGAGAACCTCGGCTTGGGATCACACGCTAAAGAAATAAGCACCCGTTCCCGGCTCTGCTTTCCATTAAAGTAGCGCAAGAAAAGGTCCGCCTTGGCAGCGGGGTCCGCAAGAAGATCACCACCAGCACTAATTAAAGGGGGGGGGGCAAAGGAGCTCACACCAAGCACAGCGCTCTTCAAGGTGGACCACCACTTATAAGCCCTAACAGACGAAGCTAACAACTCTATGGACCTCAATTTATGCTCCCTCTCAACTTCCTCATAAGTAGAACCAGTTCGACGCTGCAGTTTCCTGAAACGCTGAAAGTCAAGAGCATACCGGCTAGTACGCCAACGGGCATATGCCTCCCGCTTCAACTCGTGCGCCCTCCTACAGGCATCATCAAACCAGGGCTCATCGCCTGTCCTGACCGTAATGAAGCGGGAAAGGACATAGGCGCGAACCATATCAGAGGAAAGCCGATCCAAAGTAGACCTAGGATCAGGAGACTCTCTCGCGTCACCCCAAGGTAGGGCAAGGATGTCGAGGGACGGCGTCCCAATGCGCTCTGAACTTCAAAAATATTTCACGCCGAACAGTGACTCTTGGGACCCGCTGACGGGCTTGCAGCGTCGCAGAGAGGGCACCATGGTCCGAGGAACCAATGTGAGACACCACTGACGCTCCAACCAAATCAGGAACATCAGTCATCCGTCGGTCAAGAACACCTCCCATCAAATGGGTGGTACTCTCAAAGAACTGCTCATAACCAGAGGCACTCGCGAAATGGGAACCTGTATGGCTATGGCAATCGGTCCTCCCAGAGCCTAACCATTCCACATGTGACGATTAAAATCGCCCATAAAGGCAAAAGCAGAACGCCTATCCGGTGACTGAATCCTAGCCTTTTCATCTAAGAGACCACAGCATCAGCAGAAGGGCTGCGATACACTGAAAACAAATAAAAGTTCCTGAATGAGCCACAGACTCGAAGCACCATCAGCTCACAACATGGACACTCATATGCACTCTGCCTAGACACAACAACACCCCTTCGAACGTAAGCAGCCAGACCCCTAAATCCAGGGCATGAGTCTCGCAACCACAGCACCCGCTTTTCAAAGTACGGGATCATCAGCTCAGAAACATGATGATGGCTTGCGACGAGCGTCTCCGAACATAGTCCCACATCATAATTGGTTACGGCGAGCTCAGTCAAACTACCATAGAGACCCCGTACATTAGTACATAAGATGCGGCAGGAGCGAGACCCAGAACCACGAGGACCGGAGTTCACTTCCACGTCCGGATATCTAGCTATCTAACTATCCATTCATACACAAACACATCAGAAAAAATATCTTTGAGAGAATTAGATAAGATAAGAATTAGAAATGCTACAGAATAACATTTACGAAACGTCAGAACTGTGCATTGCAGGGCTTATAACACTTCACTGGTAAGAGATACGCTCGTTTCCAGCCTATGAGATACAACAGCTGACAACTTCACTGCTCGTTGACCACCGTAACCCTAGGCGACACGAGTTGTTCCCTTGGAACAGTAGAAGAAAATATGAAAGAGATAGAAAAATTATATAATTTTTGACAGTAAAACTCACCAGATTCGTTTGTATGAGTATTAACTAATTGATTAAAGAAAACGGACGTTCCATCAGACACGGCCCTACCGTGTTCTGAACCGAATTTGGTCCGTGTTGAATAGTGTTAACAATATTGTACTCAGGTTGTACTATCTCTCTATATAGGTTCAGGTTTTTATAGTAATACAATGGGGAAAAAATAACCCTTATGCGTATTATAGAACTTGATTTTACCTACACGAGTCAAGAAACATCAGGGTAAGAGACTCTTGGCACCCTAAGTAATCGAAGATATGAGTCGAGTCGTGCTTTAAACTGATATCATAAAGCTGACGATACATTTGGTAATCGACACGTCTGGCACCACGAAAATTATCATGAGCGATATTTAAGCCGACGAACACGAGAGTCAGGAGTCGGCTTGACAAAATAATTACCACTTCGAAGGAGCAGGCCTGTTCCAGCATAGGCAAGCCATGCTCGATTTCGTGATTCTTTTCCAGAAATATAACGAGTCACTAAACTGCCCACGTACGTCACAGAAAATCCGTGCACCACTTAGCCAGCCTAATATCTTTACTGTACCATTTTGGAATTCCAGACGAAGATATACACGAATCAAAATATTATATACAAAGCTTATTATTCTTTTGCTAGCCCCCGACATCTTAGCTGAGACCGTTTGTAACACAATGATGGATCACAGGATTATCTTTTGTCACCGTCTATGTGCGATAACTTTACCCTGACTGTTATGTAACACTAAAAGAGTCACAGAGCACGGCCGTGTCGGACACGAAATTTCCCCAATTGGCGTAACACGAAACTGTCCAGGGAACGTATGATTTACGAGGCCTTCATTATAAAGACGATCCTTGCTAACGACATTAATCACACGAAGGGACGATGTCGATCCATCACTAACGATAAGCCATTTATCAAGTGCACCACAGCCTGTGACAGATCTCTCAGGCGCTCCCGGGCTTTGCTTTTAAAGTTGCACGCAACATCGGCAGCAGCGGTACCAATAAAGGTGCGCCAANCGAAGGGACGATGTCGATCCATCACTAACGATAAGCCATTTATCAAGTGCACCACAGCCTGTGACAGATCTCTCAGGCGCTCCCGGGCTTTGCTTTTAAAGTTGCACGCAACATCGGCAGCAGCGGTACCAATAAAGGTGCGCCAACTTCTGCATTGCAGCGAGAGGATTGTGGCGAATGGTTATTTTCTGCTGGTATAGGTCACGCTTCAGGGGGGTTGTGGCCGACGTGTTACGAGGTGCGGGGTACAGCAGGTTATGGAGTCTGGACTGCGGTGGAGAACACGTTACGAGGTGTGGGGTATGGCGCGTTACGGGATGTTAGTAATGGCATGTTAATTGTATGGTGTACAGTATTACAGGGTGTAGGGTACAATGCAGTATGTATGTTACCGGGTCTGAGGTATGGCATACCTTACGAGGTGTTGCCTATGGCATGATGCCTGGGGTGTAGAGTACGGCATATGTTATGTGCTTTGGAGTAAGGCTTATGTTAAAGGGCATGTGGTACAACATGTTACGGGCAATGACGTATGAGTCTGATATTTGCAACTGCTTAGCAGAGCCTGCGTGACGTATATAACAATTTCATTCGATCTAAACGCAAAATTCATGCCTATGTTAATAGCATAGCTTATTCACTGTATTGTAAAGAGGAGAAAATATTACATACGAGGTTTGCGGAGTAAAATATTGATCCCCCAACCCACTAATTATGGTTTGAAGATTTGAAGCTGCGACCAAATAGAGTCCACATTGTAGTATCTTTGATATTTTGTTTTTCTTTTTTCTGATCATATGAATCTCAGGGGGTATGCAGTGAATATCTGATCTAGAAACAGCTTCAGCATGAATATTTTGGAAGTTGGAGCTCTTTCAAATTGGGGTTTTGGATAGAATTGGGGTAAATAATGGACCGGTGTATATTATTCGCTTTTTACCTTATCCATTTTTCCCACCCTATCCTTTCTATACCCAACAGATACAGTACTAATAGTTTCCCTTCTTTTTTAGAAGTTATAGGCCTATACATACATTTGGTAATGTTACAGGTAATTTAATATTTGAAAATGCCCCATTCATATGGGAACGAAATTAAGCCCTACAATGAGGGAAGAACTGAAGTTGCAGTCCATCAAATTCTAGAAACCAGTTGGCATTGTGAAAACAGTAAAACAATTTGCCATGAGCCATGGATTGTTGCAGAAACATGAAAAATGAAGAAAAAATATAGACTTAAGGATAAAACAGAAATAAATGATAAGAAACCGAATTAAATTCTGTAATCAAAGCAAGTCTCAACTAATTTCTTTCAGTTTTACCTCCCTGCACACATCATCCCATCCCTGAAATACCATCAAATCACCTCAACAACAATATTATTCTACAAGGCAAATTCTTGTTCTACTACATCTCAGGCCTCCATCAAGCTCGATAACTATTGTCTAGCAGTTATCAGGTTCATCACAAGTGACATGGAAAAGATGCTTTAAAAATGGTGAGCAAAATATATAGGTTACTATATCATTTTATCATTGTATTTAATACTTATTTTTGCATCCTTTTCTGTGCTAAACCGGTAAGATTGTAAAGAAAGCATTAGGACTCAGAAAGGTTTAGCTTAGCAATTATATTAGTATATATTTACAACGTAAGTTATACCCACATGATTCCCATATATTTACCCCATTTTGTGGTAAATATTGGATTCAAGTTTTTTTAATCCGTCACAAAATAAGCAGTCTTTAGAAAGAAATCCCATATACAATCTCAAGCCCCTGTAAGGGACACACAATCCCCAAGAAAGACCTTTTGTTTTGACGATTAATGAATGCTGTAGAGCAAAGTTAAGTTTTCATCTATTATTTCCCCCACTTTACTATATGTCTAGAAATCCTAAGTGCAAAGGCCGGAAGGGACACATAATATACCTAAAAAACAATCCACATCCAGTAGTATCACCAAGCAGGTAAGAAGTTAGCTTAGGCTTTATGTGACAAGATAGGGAGGCTTAGGAGAGAACAGAAGAGACATGGAGAATGTCAAAAAAAGCTCGAGGAACCAAACACGAAGTCGCAACGCGGGAGAGAAGAGGAAGCATGATATAAAGATGGTAATAGTAGATTAAATGACGGCAGCAAAGCCAACATGAAAGAAATATGTAGTGAAGGTCAAGCTAAAGAAAGGGTAACCTATGAAGTACCCGTGGAATAGCTACTCATAATAAAAACGCGTAGCAAACCTAACTAAATTAACCCTATGGCCTATGACCCATAGTAAGAGAAATAGTAAACGTGGTCGAACAAGAAAAAAGAAAATTAGATGAGAAGGAACTGGAATAAATGAGCTGCGCGGCAACGTAAAAAACAAAGCAAAAAAACAGAGTAACAAGCCAGAAGGTTAACAAAACGAGTCGCACAAAGCCGCTGGCGTTGACACATAAAGAGAATCATCGAGTGTAATCTTATTAGATTATATACAAGTTTACTTCAAAGTTTTCCTAGCTACTGAATGGAGTTACCATGCAAAGAGTTTAAGCGTAATATTATTATAAGGCATGTTACGCATCCACGCAAGCCTATAATAACCACACGTGGAACGAGCAGGACTAGCATGAAAATAAGGCCACAAAAGGCCACCCTATTAAGCAGGCAAGGATAGGGAACAAGGAAACATTTAACATTATCAAAGATCGGTAACCGAAAAGACCGGCAAGTCGAATATAAACGATAACAAACAAAAATGATATACGGTAGCTACTATTTGAGCATTGTTTCTAAAAACACGATTTTCCATAATTCCGAACACCTCTAAAGATTCTGCTTGGACACCAACAATAGAAAGCCCTTCAGGAGATATAAGATGGGCGATATGCCACAGGGTTAAGTAAGTTAGGTTCGTCCAACCTATGTTATGAGCAGCAGCGACTCTAGGTGGTGTGGTTTGTGTAAGTTATTTTAGCCATCAGCTAGGGCTTTGGGACGTCTGTCTTTCGTGCCACCTTTGCTCCCTTCCCCATTCATACTCCTACTGATTTTACTTTCAACTCTTCTTTCTCGAATTGCCGTTCCCATGCATGTTGATCCTGTGAGTGAACACCCTCGTACTGAGTTCCACGTGGCTATCGTCACACTATTTAACCCCTTTTTTCTTCAATCTGTGACATCGTCTTCGTGCAGAAACGGGGCTTAAACCAATGACTATAACTTAACCAACAATAGATGAAAACCCAACAGCATTCTGTCACCAAGTACGACAGGCTGGTATGCAATTCGTCAACCACAATAATATGGGGATGTAAACCCATCCACCACATCTGCCAGACTTACAATTAATTCTCTTCTTACCAATAAATGGACGTAAACCAGATGTATTTTTCCGCTACGTCATAAGTAAGCGGTCGCAGATTCGATCTCAAGCTCAGTTAGGCAAGGATTTCATGAAGGACTGATGGTAGTGGCGTTGTGGGGCCCAAGTGGGCTGCACGAACCGGGGCCCATCTGGGATATGTGGGGACAAATGCTGAATATCCCACATTAGATCCATCAGACAAAAAAAAAATTACAAATGTAACTAGAATTTATCAGTGCTTTCCGACGGTCCCCCTGCTTCAGTGATCGTTGCGTTATGTGCAAAAACTTTCTCGTTTGCACTACTGCATAATATAATGTAGATGTAAACCAAACGTATTCATCCGCCTAGTCTGTTTCAATGGCCCAATATTAGGATGTGAACCAAAACATATTCATCTGCCACGTGAGCTGGCCAATAGTTCCTGGAAGGCGCTCAATCGCGCCGGCAACGGCCGATAAATTGCAGAAGTCAAATAAGAAATCACAGGATCCAGTGCGAAGCCCAAGTTCCGGCGGCCTCTGAGGTTCCCTTTGATGTTGGCTGATGAAATTTAAGACTGGAAGTCGCCGGCGGCGCCAGATCAGGATTACATTAAACCTTAACGCCAGGATTTTTTCCAGATCTGATATTTTCAAATTCATCACAAACGTGCGTCGTGTAAGTCATATAGTAGATGAGTGGTGAAGATTTAAACAGTGCAATTGACTATTTGCTGAGGTTGATCGCCTGATGCCACATTCTCAAGAAAAAAATTTCCTTGTGACGTATTCGATAAACGAGATATAGAATGTGCACCCTTAGCCACAGGAAAATTTGGTTCTTGCAAGATTATGTTTCTTTATCTTGATCTCAGTATCTCGTTTACATACTACCTATGGAAAACTTGGACATAGCAAAGAAAGATATATTTTTATATGAGAGGCCTATAAATATTCATAAATTTGACGTTTACTTATGTCTGTTTCAGGAAAAGTACAGTCAATCGCCTATGATTGAACGAGGGTTATATTTTCTATTTTATTTTACATCTAATCTGATCAGCTGTATGTTCGAGACAGCGTTCAGGATTTGTTCAGTATAACTTATTTCAAACTGCAATTTTATCATTTCAAATAAGAATATCGGAATCTCAAAAAATGCTTCATACAGAACCATTTTCCATTAACCAAATGCAGAGTTATACTTTTTGCAAGACCCTTCACAAAATTTTCAACTGCAATTGATCTATCATATCAATGAAACAGAAAATTTTTTATCTTAGGTTGCCCTTTTCAAGTCTTGCAAATTACAATCTAAGAAAGAAAATTACTTCACTCGTTAAGAAAAAACACTCACAATGCAGGTAGGTATGTATAAAACTAAATAGAAGCGTATTAATATCTTTTTTTCAAACATGACGACAATCTGCCACTCTCATTTGCTTTTTCTGTCGACTAAAGGAAAAATATTGTTTCCTGTATCAGTGGGTCAAAGAAATAAATGAAAGTCAGAATACCTCAGCATCAAAGTATTTCTTTTCGAACCCGACCGCTACCACTAATTATAACAGTAAATTCTTTAATCTTTTACTTGATGATGCCGTAGAATTTCTAATGATCATTGAAAACTTTATCACCTTATCCTCAATTTCATTTGGGGGCTGTCATGATCTAGTTTCATTCACGAACAGTTCGCAACTCTAAATAATCATGCCTGCTCATCTGAACTTAATATTATATTCTGAATTAATTCAAAGCTTCCTGCTGTGCATAGGATAGATATAAGATGTACTTGGCTTCAGCGTTTCCGAAATTTTGGTACATGCTAATTTCCTGATGATGATGATGATGATGATGTACGACGAATTGAAAGCCTGAATTATATTTTGTTGAAAGGTGTTTTGTTTTTACTTCTATCGTAGCTACTAATAACTAGAGCTGCACTCAGAGATCGCAGATCTACGCCAAGGAACGCAATGCTAACGAAAATATAAAAACGGTCCAGAATCGCAGGGTTCCTTCCGGATCATCACCAAAGCTTAATCATTTGTTCTCCGTGACATTCCTAACGATTGCTGTAAATTTCATGAGGATCTGCCCAGAACTTTTTGAGTAGTGTTGCTAAAAGGCAGCAGACATGCCAAAAGCCAAACGAACGAGCGGATCATCACCAAAATTTACGTATCAGTTATTATTATTATTAAAACTTCACACTTGAGCTCCCACGGACAGGTAATACAACACAAATGAAGCATTTGCAACACCGAGAAGCCCAAAGCGCTGCTAAAGGAAATCCAGCAAAAAACCATTAACAGCCGACTTAAAAGCCTGCAGGCCAACACGACCAAAAGCCGATGCAGGCAACAAATTCCAAACTTTAGCCGACCAGGGCACGAAGCACCGACAGAACTGATTAGTTCGACATATGACAGCCTCCAGAGTGAAAGAGTGCGCTCCACACGCAGCACGAGTTAATTCCATTTGAAATTTCAGCAGTTCTTGTGAATGTCTAAGTTCCGCCCATTCCATTTTGAGTCGTGTTGCTAATAAACAGACTAACACAATAACAAACTATTCCAAAAACAAAACCTTTTTAGCGAAGGTAATAACATCATGCTTTCCTAATGGAAAATCAATTCGTGAAAGTCTCATTAAGCAGATCAACAGCCCTCGGTAAAAAAATATATTCATCGCTTCCAACTCAAAGTCAAAGAAAATAACTCAACTCCCGGCCAACTTCAAAAACAAAGATAGCCAGAGGTAGATGAATACGAAAAAAACAGCAGATGTTTTTTGCGCCCCGCTACACACACTAACTGCAATACACAGATAGCGCCCAGCAATCAATACAATCACGGCTCCGGACGCGAATTTGTTCTAATTTCATGCGGATTTGAACGCAAGAGGAGCGCTCGGGCAAAGGCTGGCAGGTGAAACTTTAGGAAACACAGCAGCTTCTATGGGATACCAAACGTCCACGAAAACTTGCTCTATGCAATGAACAATGAAGTTCTATGGATTTATTCATATTGAAATACGCATCAATGTCACTAGAATGTTACCAGACATGGTACTCTATAGGCTAATGAGTAGTAGCTATAACGCACGGTCGTCGGTCAGAATCTCCACAACTCAATGATGCCACTATAATACTGGGCATGTGGCAACTGGACAAACAATTTGCTTTAAACCCGGCTCTGGATAGCCTCTGAATTGGGATAAATGTGGCTGTAAATTCCGATGAAACCGTTTGGTACAACGGCATCCCTGAGAGGAGATAAACAGACTGGTGTCATAGCTGGGTACACGGTCTTCCACAGTCTGATTCTCTCTCTGCCGTCAGGGAGTACCACCTGATGTGTTTTTCCTTTTCTTTCTCTTCTCGTCTTTTTCTTCTCGGCCAAAGCCCGTACTGGTGATGGCAGGGTTTGGGGTGCGTTGATAGCTGGCTGCTTCCGTAGCTATCGCGGCTGTCGATTTGTTTTTTATATGTTGAATGCTGTCTTTTTGCTTATGGTAATTTTTTCTATTTTTGCGTGACTGATAGTTCGTTATCCGGATGTGGAGGTAAACCCTGGTTCTCGTGTCCGTTCTTGCCTCATCTTGAGTGCTATGTTCGTGGTCTTTGTGCTAATATGGCTGAGCTCTGTGTAGTCTCTTCTAATTTTGATCTAGTCCTGTGTTCGGAGAAGCTCGTCCCTAGCCATCGTCATGTCAGCGGTTGATCCCAAATTTCGAACAGCGAATATTGCGGTTGCGAGACTCGTGCCCTACATTTAGAGGTCTGGCTGCTTATGTTCGTGAAGGTGGTGTGTCTAGACAGAGAGAATATGAGTGTCCATGTTGTGAGCTGATGGTGCTTCGAGTCTGTGGCTCGTTTAGGAACTTGTATTTGTTTTCAGTGTATCGTAGTTCATTTGATTGTCTTTTGGATGCAATGGCTAAAATTCAGTCATCGGATAGGTGCTCTGCAGTTGTATTTATGGATGATTTTAATTGTCACCATGTGAGATTGGCTAGGTTCTAGGAAAACCGATTGCCATAGTCATTCAACCTACGAATTCGGGACTGCCTCTGGTTGTGAGAAGTTGGTTGAGGGACCCACCCATTTGATGGATGATGTTCTTGACCTCCTGTTTAACGATGTTCCTGATTTGATTGGAGTGTCAGTGTCGTCTCCCATTGGTTCCTCAGGCGATGGTGCCCTCTCCGCAAAGCTGCAAGTTCGTCAGCGGGTCCCCACAGTCACTGTCCAAATTGTAGAACGTTGTGCTTGTTGCGAGCTCTGCTGTCCCTTCTTTAATTGATCCTGGGGGTGACCATGAATGATGATCCAAGGTTAGCGCACGTGGAGGTCCCAAGCTGTCGTACACTCCGGGTAATTAGCCTTCACGTCACAGGTCGACGTTGTTAGTGTACGTTAGTATATACAATAGCTACCTTCCATTGTTTCTCCTTAACCCATTTGCGTTTTCAGAATTTCCTACAATCTTTATGGTTGCTCAGAAATACGCATCAAAGCATCTACGAACTTTTCAGCTTTCTGAAGGATACAATTTTGAAAGAGCGTTGGCTTAAGGTTCGTAAAAGAGCAGCTGAATTCAACACTGCAAATGTCAGCATATGTCAGAAGCACTTTTGAAGTCAAGTTTACCGTCTTCAAAATGCAATAAATCAAGTGAGTTTATAGAGAGTAATATGACATTCTGTAGATGGAATCATATGAGCGAATACCTCAATGTTTTCGACTTATTTTCGTATTTAGCCAATGATCTGCTATCCTCTATATTATCAAACCGCTGAAACAAAAATTAGTTCAGATGCGTGTGATTAAACACCGAGATAGAAGAACTTTTTTTAACAAGATTTGTAAAGAAATTTGGGAACACTTTGAAGCATCAGAGAAACAAATTTTTATTTTTTCGGCGAAGTAATATCGGTAAATATTTTCTTTAGGACCTGTGGAGAGCTACAAGGTATACTGTGTGTAATCTTATGTAGTATTTCCATGTACTGAGTCCGTATATCGCCACGAGAGCGGTCGGAAATTAGTAGTTTTTGAGATATTTGACTTTGAAGTTCCCACTGTTTTTCTATGGGAAAAATAACCGGTGTCATATAGGCCTGTTACTGACCCCATAGGTAAAGTTGCTATAGGGTCGGTTGCAGGCCTATATGACGCATAGGTCTACATTTCACAGACACTGTCCTACTGAGTGCGTGCCTGCTACGGAGAAACAACCTAAATAATCATTAAATAATACGACAATTTGGCCAACAGTATCACACTGATCATTGGTGTTTCTAAACTAACTGTGGTATTCATAATTCATATCTGAATTATGGCAGACTATGCTACGATCGAGTCCTCTCTTGTGACATCATCGCTCCAACTGAATCCATGGTAAGTCTGGCACCTACGGCAGTGCGTCAACCTGTTCCGTCTCATCAGCCTTGGGTGGAGGCTTCGTCATGGACCCTGCTGCCAAGGCGGACCATTTGCTGCTCTACTACGATGGGAAGCTGAGTCAAGACCGGGTGCGCATTCATTTAGCTTGTGATCCTGAGCCGAGGTTCTCCGAGTTTGCCTTCAGATCTTCTGAAGTGCACAGCTTTCTTCTTGACCTGGACCCCTATGGTGCCACTGATCCATCGGGTTTGTTTCTGCTCTTTCTTCGGAGGGAGGCTGGTGTGCTTGCAGCCCTACTCGCTTCTGTGCTTCTGTGCTCCATCGGATGTTACGACTACGCTCTTTCCCGGAATGCTGACGTGTCGCTCATGTAACGCCTGTTCCGAAGGACTTTGTCTCATCTCGGATCTCCGACTATAAACCCATCTCGATGACACCTGTTTTGTCGAAAGCTTACGAAAGGTTGGTTGCGTCGAGGTTGGGTCGCTTTCTTGAGAAGCAGGGTGTCGCCTCCCCCCCCCCCCCAGATTGGGTTTCGTTAGGGCTTGGGCACTTGTGATGCCCTGCTTCACATTTCTCTTGTGTTGCAGCTGGCATTTGATTGGGGTCATGAGGCAAGGTTGGTCCAGCTTGACTTCAGTGCTGCTTTTGATCGCGTGAATGAACTTGGGCTTCTCCATAAGCTAATATTGTTGGGTACTATTCGTTCAGTTTTCCCGGTAATTAGTCAAGTTTTATCTGGCAGACGTCAATGTGTAGTTGTTAATGGGAAGAGTAGTGAGTTTTTGGATGTGGTATCTGGTGTACCACAAGGTTGGGCTCTTTGTTGTTCGTCGAATATACAGCGGACATGTTTGATCTTGTTCATATTTTACTTGTTGGTTACGCTGATGATGTTACTTTGCTGGCTGTTTGCGAGAATCCTAGACGTAGGTTGGAAGTATCAGAATCCATTCAGCGTGATTTGGAGGTGATTGATTCATGGTGGGGGATGAGGCTAAATGCGGACAAGACTAAAACCATTCTCGTGTCTAGGTCACTTACAATGAGACCTGCATTCACCGCACTCATACTTAACCGTGTGTCCATTCCTGTGGTTATTAACTTAGTATTCTTGGTTGTCAATTTTGATCCAAAGTTGAAGTTTGATCCCCACATCCGTTCGATTGCTTCACGATCATCGCAGAAAATCGGTCGTATGTGACGTGCTTGGAGGGTGTTTAGTTCGGTAGAGTTGATATGTTGCTGCTTTGTTGTGTCCGCCCTCTCCTGGAATACTGCTCCTTAGTCTGGGGTTCTGCTGCTGACTGTCATCTGAGTTTGCTTGACAGAGTGGTTCGTCAATGCGCGTTCATGCTGGATGGTGTTGTGCCTTGTGATCTGGTGCATAGTCACAGAGTTGGTGAGGTCTGCTTTCTCTATAAAATACATAATTGCCCTAGTCATCCACTGGCGACTTTTCTTTTCGAGCCATTTGTTTAAGTGAGGTATAATCGACATACAGGTGTTCTTCGTGAGCTTGCCTTAAACCGGTGCGATACCATACAAGCCTGTCAAGCCAGTGTTCTCCTTCGTTTATTCCATCATAGGCAGTTGCTTAGAATTGTCTTGTGGCTCTTCCTTTGTTGGTGCAAGTATTTGCAGCTTTAAGCATTCTGTATACAGAGTCATTCTGTGATCTCTAATCTTTTTTCTTTATTTCTCTTGATAGGCTGGTTGCGTGGGGGATTGTTAACCTTATGGAGTTTCATCCGTTCTCACATCGCCAGTCTAGTGTATAATAATAATAATAATAGAATACGTAATATTTTTACATTAACTTGTCTTAAAGCTAGTACACACGCTAACCAAAAATTGAGGAAACTTTCGTAAATGCGCGAAATATTCTGCGCAGAATCTCGCCTCCCTATTCACTCATAAGAAAAATAGTCCGATGGTGAACAGGCTTCGATTTCCGTTAAAAAAAAAGACATTTTTTACGCTACAAGCTCAACAGCGAGACAAAGATCAATCTAACAAGCAGATTAACATCACAGATGCTGCCTACAGCTTTCGCAATTCGGAGCTTATAATAAAATATGTCAGAAATAATTAGCAGTCACGGCTACGAAGGCGCATTAATTGAACAACTTATAAATGCTAGCCGATGGCGGTTTCTTTACAAAAGTTAGCGCATTTTACTATGCTATCGTGCGCAAAAATGCTGCATGCTCCATCCAGAAATTGCACGCAAAAGCGCGTGTATGCGGGTTTTCAGACGTCGATTCGGAGATGAAATCTCTCAAGCTAGCGTGCGGCACCGGTATCAGCGGTATGAGAGAAAGTAATCTCAGAACGTTTCTCACCGACAAAATAATTACAAGACAAGATGGAAAGCTTACTTTTCATTAAAGCATGCTACAAAATTCAATATTTGAAATTATTCCCATTCAATTACGGTACTTAAATACATCTCTTCCGCGTTGAACAAATGACATTTGTAAAGGTATGATGAAAAATTTCACGCCTCAATATCTAAATTGTCATCCGCTATTGTAAATTCATCTCGATAAAACTCACCTCTGATTTTATTATCGGGATTTGAGTCGAGAGACTTAGGGCATGTTGAGCTGGGCACCGAAATTAAGCCTTCCAGCCTTGACTTGTTCGAAACTTCACGTAGGCGCCTTGACTTCGATTCGCTGAATTAAGTCTCAGGCGATGACCCTGAATAAGATGCCCTTGCGACTTCCAGAAACTCAATCATTGCTCCGGAAAATGGAGTTTTCAGCCGGCTCAACGCAATCAGGTTGCTTCTAACACTTACAACACGAGTCAAAGCCGCACAGCCAAAGTTTCTGTTCGACGTTTCGGACAAGTCAGGCGAGAAAGCTTAGTTTTAGCCCCAAGCGAACATGCCAATAGTGGGCTAATCTAAACTCCGATATTGTTCAAACCAGCCTTTCATGCATGAGCTTAGAAGTGCATATGGCTGCATTACTTAGCTGAAAAACAGCATTATTACCGTTTGGATAATTAACCTGGTAACGGTCAGTACGTATAAAGTAAGCCTAACTTTACCTGGCGGTTACCCGGGTTTATTGCCATGAAGCTCTTAGAATCTAAAATTCATTTTTGACCGCGTTTAGGTCTTTTCTTTTTATAATTTGAACACTAGTTAGTTATTTGGGGTGTAATAGCGGTCCCCATACCCGCAACTACGTAGTGTGATCCAAAGCCATTAAGAAAACAATGGGAAAAGTATTCCTACCACCACACTGCATGATGTATTTAACCTAGTCTTCCTTCCTATCCATGAATAGTAAAGAAAATCAGCCATTCGGGGAGAAGAAAAACTTTCAATACCATTACAGGTCTTCCCCTAAATGGCCTTATTCTTTGGAAAACAAATGCCAATAACATACTGGCAACGTCACGGTTTCCCATTTTTTTCTTTAGTTCATTCTTTTTCCTTTGCCGAATTTAAACCAATCTATTTCTGTTTTGGTTACAGTAAGGACAATTTCCAAAATTTAAATTTAGCTTTAAAATTAGCCAGCTGTGGAGAAGCTGACGAACTCTTCTCGTCAGAGTGATGGATAAATTCTGAGATTGACAAAGATCTCTTGAGCTTTTAAGTGACAGGCTACAAGCTTCACGAAACAGCCAGTGTCGGACTGCATCTGTAGTCTTTAGTGGACGGCCTATTCGTTTTCTGGAGCCATAGGATGAATTTCTGCCAGCAGGTCGAAACCTCGCTAACTTTCTTGAAATGAAACCTATGTATTTTCCCTCCATGTTACAAGCAGTAATTTGCCGTTTTTCATTTTGAAAAACATTCGATCCTCGGCATTTTATGGAGAATATATCCAATTATGCAATGTTTTCTTACCATTCATGTAGCTTGCGCACGTCTCCAGAGTTTGTTTACGAGATGGTTTTGTACTAACTCTTGTGTAACTCGGACATACGAATTTTCAAACCTTTATTATAATTTACCGCTATCAAAAATGTTGTTTTGAGTACCATGTTTTTAATAGGCAAGTCAATGTAAAAAGGCTAACGTAAAGTCAACACCATAGGATCTGCATTATGCAGTTATATTTTCAGAATAATATGGCAATAACAAGAAAGTCATCAACAAATTTTACTGTGACTGATACTTATTCCCACCACTTAAGGCTTAATCTGACTGCGTTTTATCCTATACAGCGTAAACATTGTCAGCTTCACTGAACTTTTTCTAACTTTAAGAATTTTCAGTGGGGAATTTTGGAGACTCAACAGAACAAAAATGCCTTTTTTCATAGTGCCCGGACCCATTTCTAGCCTACGAAGTAGGTACGAAAAAATATCCCAAGTCAAACAGGAAATCTGTCACCTGCGCCCATCAGCGCTGCTTAAAGCCGACACATTATAATGCAGACTAGCGACATGGGCCGTCCTTGAATGATGATATAAAATAATCACTTCTCCCTTCCCCTCCCCTCTTCCTTCCCTCTTGTAGTGGTTTTCTGCTCACGGTGAATGTTGTCGTATTCTTTTGTTGACTTGCTGCTCAATGCCGAGTATCATGAACTCGAATAAATATATATATATACATATATTCGTTGTGGAAAGTTATTACAGACTCCAATAGGGGTCTTTTTATGACCATTTTGCGGATGATCCCCATTGATTCATTAGTTTCTTTGGGGACCGGTCTTTGACGGGCTTCTGATAGTGATCCGGTGCGATTGCTGCGCGATCACGACCGCAATATTTCTCTCGAGACGAGATCAAGCGTAATCAAAGAGTGGCTCCATTCCAGACGCTAAACATCCAAAAATTCAAAGATTGAAGTACAAATTTGTGATGTTTTATTCTATTTAAGAATAAACTGAATAAAATTAAGATGGGTTTGTGAAATTTAAAATTCAGAATTATAATTTCGTTAATTTTAAGGCTGTTAAGTGTCGAAAACTTCAAAATCATAGTTAAGACTAAAATTATGGGAAATCTAGTCTGCACCTATTTTTATCTAAGTATTATGGACCTCTATATTTTTTTAAACGCAAAGGGCCTCACTAGTTTGTTTACAGAATCAATGACTGTTCTTGTAGCTTTTTTGGCTATGCGGCGGCCTCCTGCTGTCCAGTTGCTTCATGGCTGGTACGAGCAGAAGGACATAGAAATAGCTACTTCATTTTTAAGAAGGGATATATTAAACTTGGGAGACTTCTTAACGTCTCTGGTCGACTCTTAGAACTTGATTATATTGTGAAACCATTATGGAAGAAGACCCTCGTCAAACTAGAAGAGAAGTAGCTCAGAAAATGGGCTGCGCTCGTGTCACAGCTGCTAAACAAAATTACACCAGTCTTTAAATCGCCAGCGGAAAGTCGACTGAAATTTATAAACAAGTTAGATAAAGTCATACATTAATATAAGCCTTACTTAATACGCCACGTTTCAGAAGAAGAAAATGAAGGGACACGCGTTACGGTCACCTATTTTACCCAAACCAGAGAGTATAATTTTGTGGTTCTTTGCCCTACATAGTACAGTCCAACGTGAAACCAGCCTTCCTAGCAAGGTGGCATAGCCGGATTGAAATAGGGTTAAGGAAAAACGAGGACCTCATGTAGTGACATGTGCACATGGCAGACATGAAGGACCACACCGAGCAACATCACGTCGGCATAGAAAAGAAAAAAACCAGCAAACTGACACGGGAGAAAGGGAGAACGCAGGAGAGAAAAGAACACAAACGCAGCGTAAATACTTAAAAGTGCCTATGGGCTGCTGCAACAACAACCACATCCACTCATTAAAAAAAAAATATTTGAAAATGTCATGCATTTGTATTTAACTAGATGAACAATCCAAGAGCGCAGACTTCCATTAAGCTAACAAATAATCAAATTGGTCCTGAATTCAGATTTTCTTTGTGAACATCACGAAAACTTAACAAATGTTCAGTGTCGCATTCCTAACAGTTCCCGTTAATTTCATACAGATGCATTCCTAACTGTCTGACAAACAGAACGGCAAACAGAGAGACAAACGGATTAACATACATAACATCACCAAAATTAGGTCATTCGTACCTAATGTATTTTTGATGGTTTCTGCAAATTTCATGAAGATCCGCCGATGACTTGTAAATTACGTTCAAACAATCGGACATGCAGATCCTCGCCAAAATTTGGTCGATTGCGCTTTGCAACATTCCTTAAAAATTCCTGTAAATTTCACGCAGAAGCGAACGAAACTTTTATAGATATCTAACAATAAAAAAACTGGTAGATAATAATCAAACAACCAAACAGCGAAATGGATCTTCACCGAAAATTAGTGATCTAGCCGTTCCTCCTAACATACCTAACAATCCTTGCAAATTTCATGAAGATCCGTTCATAACATTCAGGGTCTTGGGGAAGTAATCATTCATTTTTATCTTTCAATTTCAGATTGTATTAAAAAGTCAAAATCTACGGTACCTTAACAGGCAAAAGAACAAGAAGTTCTCAAGTTCATTATTTTGCCTCTTTTTACCAATCCTGTGCTGCTGGAAATTACACTTTCAAATATCACGCTGCCCGCCCCGGGCAGGGGGGGGGAGGGAGAAAAATTCCCCTAAACCACAGCGCCACGCAAACCGTACACTACCGCATTACTAGAGTTGCACATTAATCCAAAATAACTTATAAATTAAGTCTGCACCATGCAGTCAAGACTTGCATGGTCACGTTCGGCGCTAAGATAATGAAATTCTAGCCCGCACTTCAAGCATCAGAGGGAATTAATTCCGCTGTTAAAGTAATTCCTAAGCTAAGGAACTGAGTGGCGCACTGAGCACGAATGGAGCTGCGGATGTTGGTTAGTGCAACCAAGCCTAGGAGTTCGGCTTGTGATGGACTCGATCTAGGGCACGCAACGCTCAGAAGTGGAATGGGATAATAGTGTTGGACCGGGACCAACTATGCTGTGGTACACACACAGAGAAATCTGCCAAAGAAAGTATATATTTACATTAACAAATATTTAGATCAAACAGTTATACCTAATTAGTTCGGCCGGATGCTCAAACGACTTGTAAGCACCGTAACTGTACAGCTGCAGCCGCGAATGCAACCATGTAACTGCTGAAGTTTTACATTTTTACTCTTTGATCTAACATCTGAATCTGTCTTTTATTTAGGTATGCATAACTTAGAGGTTCAAACCCCTTTGATCATAAGTTTGTGAGGAACAGTGTAAGAACTGACTAAATCTAAGCCGCGATATTTGTTCTCTTTCAAGGAACTACACAGTTTACGTTACCGTAATACAAGGCGTTTGTGAATCTGACCCGAGTGCTAATTAGATTTACCAGACAACATGTCTGAAATAGAAATAAAGAAAATTATTTTTAGAGATAGGTTATCCTTCAAATTTTATGTATTCTGAAGAACAGAGAGATTTCCCAAAACCTCTCATGATTTTATTTACTATGACTTTGTAGACCTTTTCTTCATTTTAAGAAAAAAATTGACAAAATTTTAATCGCATCTTTCTCGCGGCATTTCTAACAGTTCAACCAAATTTCATCGATATCCTTCCGCAACTTCTGAGTTATATGCTTAATTAAAGACATCAGAAAGACCAACAGAAAACGGACGGATAGATCCCTACCAAAACTGAATCACTAGTTTTTTGTGGCATTGCAAAGAGTTCCTGCAAACTTCATGAAGATGCGCCATAGCTTTTTTGAGTTACAGTACGCTCTTGACAGGCAGAGCTAGAAACTTAAATAAAAACATAACCCCCCTTAGCCGCGGTAAAAATTTTCCATGATACTGCCACTTTACGTAGCTACGATAAAAAAAAAGCAAAAAATAGGCTTATGATAGCTTGAAACAAAGCAGTGAAGTTCAGCAGGAACTGCAAAAGCGAACCACCCTTCCGCCCACCATAACCCACGTCGTTTTCCAGCACAGCATCGAATTTTTTCGTGAATTCCAGTCGTGTTTAACATAAAAACAAAAAGGAAGACAGAAATTAATCTCGTTTCCGGCGACGTTTGAGGTCCAGTGCAGTCAGAAATTGCATTTCGACGCTGGGACGAGATTCCGACTGGCCTTCTCCAAATGATAGAATTTGTGAGGCGCAGATATTGAGCATTACTGCAATTTTAATGTTATTTTTGGGGTTGATATCGTTAGCTAGCTGGCTATGCTGAACAACTGAGCTACCAGAACAATTATAAAAAAGATGCAGTGAGGTAGGCTAATACGTTAGTGCATAGCTTCTGTACTTGCATAGACACGAAGTGGAACTGCACCAGAAGAAGCGGGAAGAAACGTGTATTACGTCAAGAAGAACGGGGATTTCAAGTAAGGGACACAGTGCTTGTTAAGGTTATCTTGGCGGCCCGCTTCAACTGGAAAATCCACACGCACTGGTTCATGCTGTAGATATATGCCTTCCAGACCCTAAAGAAGTGCACGGCTGCAGTCGGCCTCAAATTGTCAATGCTATGGTGTTAGAGCCGGAAGGTTCATGTGAACACGGCGACCTCACTTATCGTTCACATTGCTTGTTGAAGTCAGTGCCCTGCAATGGAAAATGCCACAAACACTGATGCTGCAACCCGAGCATTCACTTCCCTCCGAGCATTCACTTCCCTGGCAAAGAAGCGAATACGCAAATTTCAGTATGCAAGTACAGCACTCGAAGTGTCTCGCCACAGCAGTACAGCAATTGGAAAATAAAGAGGAAGAACGGAATATCTCCAGTTAAAAATAAAAAAGGAATTAAGAGAGCTATGGCTGCATGAAAGAAATATGTTCCGAATGCATAATTACTGCTCAGGTAACCTAAGCGGCTTACTGCGACGGATGACTGCCCAGTGGCTAAGTGAACCAATCTAACCCAGCACTGTGGCCCATCCTATACTGTATTAAAAACCAACCGGGGCCCCGGCCAGTTATTCTGACCCCGACAACGGCTAAATGTCAGCCCCGGTTAGACCATGTTTTATTCACCTTCAGGGGCGAAATGCACAACAGAACAAGATAAAATCGCGTGAATAAATAACAATTTAGAACAAAAACACTGAAGAACCCCCCACAAACCGAACCAACACGTAGAATTTGAAGCTGACAAGAGACTGCTAGTGAAAATTAGAGTAAGGAAATTATAAACTTGGCAAAGAACTAGAGACACAATATAGCTATCAGAGGACATAGGTAATACCGCAAAAGTTGCCCAACATATTTGGAAGGTTCTGGTCAGATACATACACGACGCTGAAGAGGAAGCAGCCGAGCACTGTCTCCATTGCACTTCAACAACTCTCACACACGGAGTACCATCTATATGGCCCATCAACAACTCCCACACACGGAGCACCATCTCTATGGCCCATCAACAACTCCCACACACGGAGCACCATCTCTATGGCCCATCAACAACTCCCACACACGGAGCACCATCTCTATGGCCCATCAACAACGCCCACACACGGAGCACCATCTCTATGGCCCCGCAACACCTCTCACACACCGAGCACCATCTCTATGGCCCATCAACAACTCCCACACACGGAGCACCATCTCTATGGCCCATCAACAACTCCCACACACGGAGCACCATCTCTATGGCCCCGCAACACCTCTCACACACCGAGCACCATCTCTATGGCCCCTCAACAACTCCCACACACCGAGCAC
>LQNS02278159.1:16662171-16672269 GCA_001587735.2 Parhyale hawaiensis
CTGTTACATGCAACAGAAACAGCTGTTGAGCATGTCTGTCACATGCAACACAAAGAACCCTCGAGCATCGCTGTTACATGCAACAGAAACAGCTGTTGAGCATGTCTGTCACATGCAACACAAAGAACCCTCGAGCATCGCTGTCAAATGCAACACAAACAACCCTCGAGCATCGCTGTTACATGCAACAGAAACAGCTGTTGAGCATGTCTGTCACATGCAACACAAACAACCCTCGAGCATCGCTGTTACATGCAACAGAAACAGCTGTTGAGCATGACTGTCACATGCAACACAAACAACCCTCGAGCATCGCTGTTACATGCAACAGAAACAGCTGTTGAGCATGACTGTCACATGCAACACAAACAACCCTCAAGCATCGCTGTTACAACGCGACACAACGTTGGCTGCACCTCACACTGAGGTGCACAAAGCTCAGACAAGGAAGCGTCGCACGGCCCCTGACCGCTCTCTAAATAATACAACAAAGTCTTTGCCCAAAATTTGTATGCCAGGCCTGCATTGCGCTGGCCGCCACGCCCGGACGGAAGCCGCACAATTGCGATATCCAGCCACTTCCGGGCCGCGCTTGCGAGCATGAGCGATTTCTGGGGCAGCAGCAAGAGAATAATACAAGCATAGCTGCACTGCACACAGCTTAACCATATCTGTACGGGGCCCAAAATTGATGTTTCACGTATTTTATAATAGCGATTTAGAGAAAACCAGACCTTGCTCACCTAACCTAACCCGACATTTTGAATTCTTGTGTAATTACCTAACTTTTGAGATCCAAGCAATTTTTGTCGGTTGTTTCCAAGACAACTTACCCGATTTTTGGACTTAGAAAAAACCCGAAACGCCAAATTTGGGCTCCTATGCAGACAACCACAACAGCATTTTTGGTGGCTCCAGAAGCTGTTCTAAGCTATGAGATTTCTAGTCAGTTGAAAAATTTGCTGAGGAAGACAACAAAATACGAATACAGATACCATTCGATCTAAACAACACTGCTGCTTGCCGAGGATATGCGTATGCAATGTAGCGATTTGAAGGGCTAAAGAAGCTCAATCATAAGTAAATTCAAAAAGTTAAAACGAGTCTGGCACTGAAAACCACAACTTCTAAGGTAATGGAAATAGTTGCAATTAGGCTGCCAGTGAAAGTTTAATTTTTAAGGAAATTCACAAAGTCCCAGTAAAGCTGGCAACTCCCAATGCTAGTAGCTGATATTAGCCAAAGCTCACTTCTACAGACATCTACTAGCTATTTGCCTAAAAATTTCCCCCCTGGTTAACACATTAGAGTCGGTGAGTAAATTTATCTCCTCCATCACTCTTCTTATGAATAGCATTAATTAATAACGCTGTTCTAACGAAAAGCGATGAAGGGGATAAGTCTACACACTGGCTGTGCGCGCCTTTAAGGGTCGTGTACGTGATGCTACGTGCATAGGGTATTGTATCTACACGTGGGTACGTAAGGTGCGCTTACCAACTCTTGTAGATCGTGTTGTTAGAAGAATCGTAGACGTAGATCACTGCTAATGCTGTAGTCTCAACTACGGATCAGTATCAATATGGTAGAGCAATAGTGATAATCCAATATTACCTTTTATCGAGTATCTCAGTCAATGTAGGATCGTAGAATACTAGAGATACTGGTGCTGATTGTAGTGGGTTATAAAAGGATTAGTAAATACCAATTAGTATATTCCAGATGATGGTACAATTAAGACATCGGTAGTTGTTAGTATAGATAGAGCTAAGGTATACAGCTCTTAAGCGATTATGCAGACAGCAGAACAGTGCTTCTAGTGGTGAACGGCAAGGCTAAAGATGTCTTAGTGCTGTAGGTCATTGGGCGATCCTGCTATTATTTTAACAAAAAATAGAGTATGCGGGCCGCAGTGATGGTGAAAGAATAATGCTGAGGACACGTTCAAACTTCAGGCAAAACACCCATAGGGCGCCAATATGCTGACCGTGGATGAGTAATTTCCCCAAACTGGAGTATATTTGAGGGAAAGTCTTTCGAACAATGTATTTATAGTAAGTTTGTACAGAGTTCGATGCTTCTAAACTCGTAGAATAAGTAAATGGTATAATCACCCAAATGACGGCACCTGTAGGTTGTCGTAGGTAACTTGGTAATATAGATATGGTATATTCGAGGATGGGTTCAGTGTTCTACCGTCAGTATCAACGTGATAATCGGTAAGAATGGAAGGATATAAACACCAGAGATTCTCTTGTAGTTGATATTCAATAAAAAAGAGCACACAATAAGTCCCGGTGTCGATAATCTTTATATAAATACCAATCTTAGTTTATCAATTGACGCAGAGATCTAAGTGTGTCTCTATGCAAGTGTGCTACAATCAATAGCTCGTAGCGGTTAGGTGGAGGTGTGACTGGAGGTGTTCCTGAATATGATCTAACACCAGCTACACAACGGCTTATAGCTATAAGTTTGAGGGTGCAGTGCATCAAGCGCGTACACAGGCCCGCATGGGTAAAAACCCAAACTGAAAATACATCCATTGTAAGCTATATAACGCTCTACATCCCTAAATCAAAACGTTCGTTCAGAGCTCGTTATTCTGATGTATCAATACATAAGTACAGTACCTACCAATATCTGACCAAGAATTTATTCATAAGCTGACGACCAGAAACATTCCCAATAAAGTCTACGGTTAATGCTCCTGATATTTTAGTTACTTCTGTCGGTGTTGAAACATAATTATGATTGACTGCGTGTCGAACAATAGACAAACTAAGATGTGTATTCCCAGAGAGGGGTTAGGGCCTAGACACCGGTTCACTTAGAGCTTTGATACGAAATATGGATACACTGGCGTGCTGACCACTGAAAGCGACAGCGACGAATTTGCGATACTACTTTGCTGATCATATATTCATTACTCATTTTGTTATGAACGATGCACTGCAACTGCTAACTTTTTACTAGTGATCAGAAGACTTGAATGCGCTCAGTTTCAATTTATGTGAGCAACTCCCATCCTTCCTTCCCCTGATGATTTGCGCAGAAACATTTTCCTCTGAACAAAACGTCAGGAACCACTGTAGTCCCGCACAGTAGCTGCGTGTCATTGATAGGCGACGTTTTTCGCTCTAATGAACAGCCGCATCATAAAATAACGACAATTAGCTGGAAAAATAAATATATTTCAATGCAACCCCGTTTTTTCGCTGCTCTGCGTAGCTCTACCGTACTCTGAAGAATGCCTTACAATTTGCTCCGTTGCTTAAGCTACTCAATCTGCGCATCGTGAAATCAGCTTAAAGTTTTAACGAGGGAAGAGAGTAAAAATCAAGATCTAGGAAAGTGCTGAAAGGTACTGTAGATATTTTGACAGCTAGCTTTCAAAACCGGTAAAGCAAGAAGTTCATCCAATTCTGAGGCATCCTTCCTATTGTCAATAGCAATCCGATCTAATTTTCGCCTGTTTGCAACACAACGAGACATGATCGCCAAACTGTTCAACCTGGTCTAATTTTCGCCGGTCTTTACCCATGAGAGCGTGACAGGAAAACAAGGACATAATTATCATAAGTAAATAAACATATCGCGTTGATGTCTTGATACTGCAGCAAGACTTCCATGTTGCGCACTCCCGAAGTTGATAAATACAAGTAAGACAGCCATGATCAGCACTTCTACCATGTACCTAGTACTGGCGCTGAGCATTTCTACAGATGGTAAACTGAAATGCTGTTGATGCACTACTTTTCTTTACAATTCCGAGGGTAAAATGACTAAACAAGCCCCACACTACTTATAAAGTATCAGCACATTGTATTGAAAACGTCTCCTAGAATTCATAAACAGTTCGGTAAGACCAGTTCCCGCTAAGAATTAAAGATGGATAACCCTAAAGCCAAAGGAACCTAAGACAATAAAATATTACGGAGAACATTACCACCAGTTAGTACGAATTTTTTGTCATAGTTTCCAATGTAATGTAGACCGGTAGTCAATGAGCTTCAATTGCTTGAAATCAAATCTAATTTGTTGCTTCTGTTTCTCAATTTACAATGAATGTTTCACACTTTCCCCAACGATTTACTGTCAGTGGCAGAAAAGATAGCCACATTCATAATTATTACATTCGTCAGCGTTACTCGTGTATTTCCCTAAAAAGCTTTTCACAATAGCGTTTGATTTACCGTCAATCGCTGAAAAAGAAAGTCACGAATATCATTGGATTGGCCTTGGATTCGTGCCCGAATGTGATGATTATTAATTATTTTGTGCCTAAGGTTTATATTTGTCGACGTCACAAACAACACCATTCTTACGAAAAGGAATACTCTGGGCAAGCGCGTCAAGGTTACAGCAGGTTTACTAGAGTCCCACAGGTTTTGCGAGTCAAGCAGTTTCTTGGTTTGGTGGAGGCCAAAGAATACACACACTGTGTGTGTACGTCATTTTTTTTATCTACCTATGAAATTAAAGTTCCTGGAGTTCAGGACCTTTAGTAAGTTATAACTCCTTCACTCTCGAATCAACATCACTTCTCGTAGTACGGTAATAACATTATCGCTATGGTGGCTTAAGAGGCCAATGGGTAGAGAACGGTACAAACCCACTACTCTGAAGACTGAGCAGCACCACATGGAAATTACACATAGTGACACCAGCAGCAGGACATGACCTTCATACTCCAGTTTGGGCGAGTAGTGGGCAATATATTATTATATACCATATGGCTGGACACAATGAGCCAATGCACAACTTTTTAACGCCCATAGCTATGGTTCCACAGCAGGGTGTGGCCACAATGTCCCAGATCTAGATCTGGGCGAACATTCTGCCATACTCTACACCTAGACAGGTGTAAAGTCAGACGCTCTGCTTACGGTAGCTTTAAAGTTTTACTACAATCTTGCGCCGTTGACTCTTACCTTTATAGCCGTACTTATTTGGTAGTGGCTATTAGTCCGGCACTGCCGGACCAATAGACAAACAGGTTATTGGTCCGTCACTGCCAAAATGCTGGATCAACAAGCTGATGTAAGTCGAAGGCTATTATTCCGGCACTCAGTAAAATCTTAATTAATGTAAAAACAAAACACACAAATCGATTGAGTTTTCAATACCAGTTTATATCCATAGCCTATCCTTACCTACACATCAGACTGTTGAGCCGGCAGTGCCGGTCTAATAGCCCCTTCGTACTTATCTAAAGGCGGCAAAGCAAGCATTTTTCGGTGATTCTTTGCTGGTTGCATTAGTGTAAGCCCAATTTATTCAGTAGAAAACAAGAGTCCTGGAGGAAACAGACAGCACGCGGCATAAAAAATTCTTCACTACCAGAGTCTGCAAGCCATATCTGCAGCTCAGCACAAACCAATCACCCTCAACAACAGCCAAACCTGAAGGCAGTGGTTGACAGCCTTAGGACACACAGAGCGGACACCAAGTTGACACCAATACAGCAAGCACTTTCGTTTCGCTAGGACGATTACGGCCCGGCTCTGCTGCAAGTGTATTGATAAATCAGCTGGCCACACGGTATGAGAGACACAAGAATACAGTGTTGTGTGTCACGTGTCACACAAAGACACATTGCGGTGGGCCACCTGTGGGATAGAGGGCAGCTTCAATTCGCCTACGTCCATCGCGATAATTGAATCTGATCAGCTTTCACTTATCCGCAAATTTAATTCTGTGCGCTCCACTCACTGCTTTACGGTATATCAAGTTTCGGAGGTGAATCGAAAATCGATTACGCCTGGCACAACTACAAAACTGATGGTTATGTGCTGCACGAAATTGAACACTCAGGATTGAAGCTCACGAGTATATTACCGACGGAAGCAGATGAATTTTACGCACCTCAGCTGTAAGGGCACCTCGTGATGTAGTTCTCCCCTAATCTAGCGAGTAACCAATCACACCCATAGCACTCTGAGGCCGATAATACTGGTATCTAGAGGCCATTTCATCACAGTTTTACCACTAAAAATTATGTTATATCATACAAAATACTATCGCTGAAAATAGACACTGTGAAGTAACTCACGCTGGAGCGTGGTTTTGTCAATATCATTTTAGGAACTGTGCGGCACAATAAACAGCAAGTTTTGAATAAATAGCACTATATATTAAGCTCTTTATTGGGTAAGTTACCGAACATGGATACTACCATAGAGTTATTTCTAACTACCATACTTTCTCATATATTAACTAAAAATGAATTAACTATCCCAAGGGCCATTAATGACACTGTGCAACATATGTATACGTTGGTTGCTATAGATGTACGTTTCGATTGTAGCTGGTAGCGGTTAGAAATTACGTTTTCTACAGCAAGTCTGAAACTATACAATAACCAATGAGCGTACGTAAAATATACATAAAATTGAGAACAATGGCACTCCCAGAGAGCGCAAATTTTACTTCGAATAAAAATAAGGAGCGAAGCAATCAGCTGGCCCGAAGAAACAGGTGTCTGTGACCGGCACAAGGTAATGTCTTAAAGTCAGACTGTGGAGCACTACACAGTCCTACGCATGTCTACGCAACACATCCCTTCTTCATTCTTTTAACACTTTCTAGTAAATTTGCACTCTCTTATGCTACATTTCAAATGGCACCACCCAATGCATTTGGAAACGCTAACCGGACGAAACATATGGGTAAAACTGGGTCAGAAGCAAGCACTTTGTTATGAGCACCAAGTGACAGCTAAGGCGCTGGCCTTTGTTTAGAACGCGCCTAGCGGAACACGGAGTACATCACCACTCACGACGGTTGCCAGAGGCATTCTGTTTATACTCGTCCGCGGCGGACCTCCTGCGGCTGCTGAACTCTTCCGGTGTGCCTGCGGTATGCGGACGGATGAGGTAATGGTGAGCAGAACCATAACGCATCAGAGAAGCCAAACAATGAGAAGCAATGCAGACTACTATGTAATGAAAACATCAGAGACTTTGAGGGCTGGGACAGGAGAATACAACCAATGCCTCTCATTATTGAACACGTTATAAAACATACACAGAGTTCGGCCACCCCTCTAATGTGAGACAGGTTCACCAGATCGTTATCGTCGCACATCCTGCTGGCCGAACTAACAAGTCGGTCCAACAGACGTGACTGTCAGCAGCTGAAGCCCAGACCGGTGAGCAATACTCCAACACAGGCAGCATAAAAGCATTTGCAGACTACCTCACTGCCAGCAAACACGGAATTCACTTTAAGCAGGAGCCCTAACTCGTGACGCCAGTCGCTTAATATGCAGCTCATAAGTAAGCTTCTCATTAAAGACAACACCAAGAATATCCAAGAAGCTAGACTCCTAAAGTAAAGTGTCATCTATCTCCAGATGTGAATGCTGCGGTACAAGTGTCCGAGACCGACTGATAATCATCTACTTGGTGTCACTGGCATTCAGCTTCATACTCCAGGCCGAGTACTATGCACTAATGCGTGACAAATTCCTACTGAGAGACTGGACGGCAGCATTACGCATGCGGGGAGCAGGTATCACTGCTATCAAGCGGAATCGTCGACATAATTAATCATCGTGTTTTCCAACGAAGAGAACATGTCATTAGTATACAGAATTAACAAACAACAGCGGGCCAAGCATGTTACCCTAAGGGACGCCAGACTCCATCGCGACTGAGGCACTCAAAATGCTGTCAACAGACACACCCTGCGTTCGCTCAGAAACAGAATCATGAATGATTAACAGAATCCTACCACACACACCAAACGACTCAGGCTTGTATAATAGACCTCTGTGGTTGACCCTGTCAGTCGCGGTGCTTATGTCCAACTGTACATTGTACAAGGCGTGCCTCAGACCGACAATCCAGCGTAGGCTGTGAATGGTGTGGTACCGACAACAAGGCGTCACAACAACTGAAACCCTAGTTCTGTACGCAAACTCACCTGCAGGCAGAAAACCCTTAACCACAGCAAAACGACCAAGCTTAGAAGCCACCAATTTTTCGAAGACTTTCGATAAAATGAGCATCAGCGTAATAGGCCGGTAGTTGCCGACATGGGGCGACATTAGACTCTTGGGAATGTGAGTAATATTCCCAGTACTCCAACAACGGGGAAAATTTCCTAACCGTATCAGGCACCAGAAGATCACTGTTAGCTTAGGGGCAAGAACGCCAGCAAGCTGCTTATAAAACAGAGGAAACATGCCAACCGGGCATGCAGAATTAAAAAACTCCTTATATATATTTATATATAAAATACCTTTAAAAGCCAAGAGCACATAGAACACCTATTTCAAGCCTTTAACTACATCATTCACTTGTAGTTCACGCTCCACTAAGCTCGGAAGGATGTGACAGTTGAGTGAACCAAACGATATGACACACTACTCCCAATTCTCACAGGGCAACGTCTCTTCTCTTCAATGAAATGCAATACAGCGTGAAAAGCTTAACTGAACGAAAATCAGTGGGATTCTCTTAATGTCTTCCAGGAAGGACGGTGGGTCATTTAGGGCTAAAAACTTCTTTTATGGGCGCGGGAAATTCAAATCTTCCGAAAAAAGTCATTCGGTAGATCCATTCGGTATCGGTGGAAGATTCAGTAAAGCATGGAAAGTCGACTTTCTGAAGTAGTTCAATGAATCAGTAATTATCAATTCTTTGGACTGCAAATATGCCAAGAACGACACTTCACAGCTAATTAATTATGGAGATCGCATTGTGTGCTGACAAACACAGCTATAGGTATGTCCGCGATCTACACTAGTCAGCGACGAAGTGAATAGTGAATACATGTCAGTATGATGTCACGTAGGCATTGTAATTGTCAGTTAACGAGAGGGTGTCCAGGGTTGGCCAAAACCTTCTTTTTTTAAATGTAAAAACGACGGTTTTCTGGTGTATTTGTTTTATATTTTGTTATTTTCTCTAGTTCTAGGAATTTTATCCAATATTTAAGAGATTTTCTGCTGTGTAAACATGTAGCTAGCTAATCCTCAACAATCATAGTCAATTCATTTCAACTTCATATTGTAGAAGAATGATTTTAAGAAAAAAGGGGTTAAGAAGAAGCAGTAAGAAAAGTACCTGTATTTGCAATGGTTACATTTAATATCCAAACTGCAGAGAGGCTATGATTTATAATTGTAATATAAATCCTTTGAAAAACTTAGCAACAATTCAAAATACAAAGACATCTTGATGGAAATAGCTAGCTAATAGTTAATTAAAAGCAGAGTATTGAATTGAAGAAACTAAAATAGTTATATACTTGCAATAGTTATATACAGCTATCTAATGGCGAGATGACACACGCTAGTCAAAAGAAGGAGTATCGTCATCTTTTCGTCCGAACGTTATGTTGAACTCTTGCAAACACAGCTTTGAGACGGCAAAGAAATGGCGTTAAAATGTTTACCGTCAGTTCAGTTTGCTCCGCAAGTGCCGTGGCATCGACATACTATCAACTATAACTACTACTGCTTCCCATTTTCAGTACCTGTGAACTTACAAGAATATAATTACCTCCGCCAAGAAGGTTATGTTTTCGTGGTGTTTGTCTGTCTCTCGGTCTGTCAATTTGTCTGTCACCAAGATAACTCAAAAAGTTCTGAACGGATTTGAACGCAATTTACAGGGATTATTAGGTATGTTAGGAGGAACAGATGATTAACTTTTGGTGAAGATATGTCCATCCGTTTGTTTGTTTGTCTGCCTCATTTTTCTCAATGCCATAATTCAAAAATTTATAGATGAATTTTTATGAAATTAACACTAGTTTTTAGGTTCATAACATAGCGTAAATGACTAAATTTTTGTAATAATTCGTTTGTTCGTTCATTTGTTTGTCACCGTTTTTAATTTTGTGCTTGTTAGCACAATAACTCAAAAATAATGAAAGATCATTATGTAATTTATAGGGTTTGTTAGTAATGTTAAAAGACATACCTTACCTTTGATAACTTTGATGATACTTCGGACGAGGTCCAGGCGACGTTAAGCACGCCGCCCATCTTGTGCAGAGGTGATGCTGCAGTCCGTGACCAGCGGGGTGGCTAACAACGAGTTATCCCCACAGTTCACGTAGCCGCTTACAGCAGGTTTATCCGGC
>LQNS02278159.1:16672861-16686028 GCA_001587735.2 Parhyale hawaiensis
GCATTGGTGCCCCATATCATTTATCATGATAAGGAAGAGTATTGGACCAAGCACGGTGCCTTGTGGGACTCCACTGAGTACCGGCTGTCGTTTAGACACTTTATTATTTATAATTACACATAAATGATTAAATTTTGGTGCAGATCGGTTTGTTCGTTTGTATGTTTGACTCATGTTTGTCATAACTTTTGTTATCAGAATAACTCAAAAAGTTATGAATGGATCTTCACGAAAATTGCACGAGCTGTTTTACTATTAAAAGACACACACAAATTATTAGATTTTGGAGTTTATAGAAAAAAATTATGGTTTCCGAGCCAATTTGAATTTTTCGCAACCGTTGCCTCGCTTGGCGGAGGTATGCGCTCTCAGAGTGCTCTAGTTACATATGTATCTCTGAAATGAAATAACACAAAATTCAAAAAGTTATAGGTTTTTAATAAACATAAGCAATACCTACTGTAGTTGACCCCAAGGATTATGAGATTTACAGGTTAACCCAGGGGGCGGAGCCATTCTGTAGTGCATCATGGGTAATTAGACGTGTGACGTCATAAAGTTCAAGTACGGTAATTCGCAGCTCTTTTACATTGTTTATCATTTTATTTAGGCCTCTAGAATGTCCTACATGTCCTACAATCATCATAGTTGCAGAAAAATATGGATCAAAGCATCTACGAATTTGTTTAGCTCTCTGAAGGACAAAATTTTGAATTAACTTTGGTTAAAAGGCTTCTAAAAGAGCAGATGAATTCAACCAGCAATTGCCCGCATGTGTCAGAAGCACTTTTAGAGCCAAATTTGTCGTCTTTACATGCAATAAATCATGTGAGTTTTATCGAAAGTAATCTGGCATTCTGAAAATGGATTTATATGATTGAATATTGCAATGTTTTCGATTTAGTTTCGTCTTCTACCAATAATCTGGTATTCTCGATAATTTCAAACCGCTACAACAAGAATTGGCTCAATGCGAGTAATTGAACGCCGAGATAGAAAAACTTTCTAACAATATTTGTAAAAAACAAACATTAAAGCACAAAAAATTACTTTCCTTTCGGAGAAGTAATATTCAAACAAAAGTCTATACATAATACGCAAAAGCCATACAATTGCGTGGTAAAATTAGGAGAAACAAATTCAGCTGCTATACGCTGCGCGCGTTACAGCAGGCAGTATATAAGAGTAGGGTCGCGTCCGACCACAGTTCATTTAACTACAGATAGTTAAGTCAGCCCTAAGGGAACACCCTTCCGCCCAATCTAGCCAATCAGTGACACGCTGTGACACCATCTCAGCCAATCAGCGACCGCCATAAGTGGCGTCAATTTCAGTCAATGGGTGACGGCCACGTCACTCTGCTGGTGTATACAAATGAGGCGACGAGCGGCCGCTCCTACTGCAGTATATCAGAAAGGAATTCTCGCCAATTGTTCATTATTTATTACCATATATTGGAACAACCAATACTGGCCATATACCTAATTTCATAAGTAAAGAAAAATAATAGACCATAGATATGATGTATTGTATTGCAACTTTATTTCCAGCACCATAAAATGAACTGAGAAAATCATTTTAAAATATTTGCCTAAGTGAAAACGAATACCATGCGCGGAATAGAATGATTCGCATGAGTTTAAAAAGATAAAATTAGGCAATTTTCGTTCACCAAGAAAACTTTGCATTACAACAAGTTATAAAGTAGAATATTATACACACATGAAAAGCAAAATTAACTGCAACTGAACAATTTTTACAAACGGTCATGTAACTAGAGCACTCTGAGAGCGCATAGCTCCGCCAAGCGAGGCAACGCTAGCAAAAAAATCAAATTGGCTCTGAAACCATAATTTTCTTTGTATAGACTCCAAACTCCAATCATTTGCGCCTCTCGATAGTAATACCAGCTTGTGCAATTTTCTTGAAGATCCGTTGATAACTTTTTGAGTTATGCTGCTAGCAAACGCTATGACAAACATGAGTTAAACATACAAGCGAACGAACCTATTTGTACGAAAATTTAATCATTCACTTTTAACCTTACTATCAACTCCTATGAATTTCATAAAGATCCATTCATTATTTTTTGAGTTATTGTGCTAACAAGCATAAAATTAAAAACAGTGACAAACAAACGAACAAACCAACGGATCATCACAAAAATTTGATCATTTACTCTTTATAATATACCTAACAACTCATATCAATTTTATAAAAATCCGCCCATAACTTTTTGAGTTATGGCATTGAGAAAAATGAGGCAGACAAAAAAGCAAACGGATGGACGGGTCTTCATCAAAACTTAATTATCTGTTCCTCTTAACAAACCTAACAATCCCTGTAATTTTCGTCAAAATCCGTCCATAACTTTTTGAGTTATTTTGGTGACAGGCAGACAAAGACAGACAGACAAACTGACAGACAAGCCCGACGAAAACCTAACCTACTTGGCGGAGGTAATAAACAATCGTGACACACTTGTCCTCTGGCACACACGACGCCATATTGGAAACTACTTTCGATGCCCCTGTCTGGGCGTTACCCAGGATGCCCCAAGGATGTTGTAAGGAGTGACGCTATTGGCTGATACATGTTTTGTGACGTCACCACTGTGACGTCACTTTGCTGCAACTGCAGGTGCTGCCACTCTATGGCTTGACACTACTCAACACGTTGCATCAGTCAAGTTCAGTAAGCAAAACCTATAAATACTAAAAGTATTCTCTGAAGCGTTTACTGATCATAAACAAATTGAAATATAGGTTTTTCGTCGTCCATTTAATGATCAGAATTACTAAAATCTCGTATAACACTAGCAAACTGGAAATGTTGTAAGAACCTGGATGTTCTTTGTTTTGAGACACCAGCCGATGGCTTTGTGTTAATTTCACTTCTGTCGATTTGTAAGGCTATAAATATTATAGAATATGGACAGTTCCACTTGAAATCAGCAGGGGCGCTGGAACGAACTGAGGGCGACAGGGGCAGGATTGGGTCAGAGGGGCACTTATGGGGTAAGAGGGGCACTTATGGGGTAAGAGGGGCACTTATGGGGTAAGAGGGGCACTTATGGGGTATGAAATTCCTTACTACTCTTGTTAATGCGTTACCAATACAATGAGATGACATCATTATTTGCATTTATCTTTTCAGTAGATTTTATAATAAAATTAACATATGATCAAGTTTTAATAGCTTCGATTTCTAGAACATTTCTTCAACCCATTTTTGATTGTATAAACAGAACACTTTCCCACAAGGTCACATTGCGTTTGAATCTTAGGAGCAGTATTAAATTTGATTCTATGAAATAGTTAAGATTTTCAAGACAGGTTCTTCGTTGTAGGAAGGTGGCCTAGGACTGCCTGATTTTTGGCTATATTGAACGAACATTGCAAGTTTCCAAAGGTGTGTCGCAATCACGCTAAAACCGGGCTGCCGCGCCCTGGAAGAAGGTTAACGTAACCCGAGATATGGTTGTTAGACCGCCATCTAGCGACGAGTGGAATAAGCTTGATAATATTAAAATTCCGTTTCAATTGGAATTTTCAGAATGGAAGTTCCAAGTAACTGATCTGATTTACTTATTCTGGTGTAAGAAGTTTATTTGTTACGTGTTTGCATGAATGTGGTGCTCCTATGAGGGATTCAAAATAAACGTTTGTGCCACAGTACACAGAAAGGACCCTTCTGTTTACTGTGACCGTAGACAGTGTCGCAGTTATCATTCGAACTATGTTTGCGACAAGAATTACAACTGACTGGGTCACCGGTGTAGCACCGGTAACCCAAAAATGCTGATTGCGACACACCCCTGGTGCGTGTTACAGTTAGGCCTTCGGTGTCACCTGTGCTACACCGGCCTCCAATGCGACACAGGTTGGGTAACACCGAGCGACTCCGAAGACAACCCTCCTGCATTGTAGGGTTATGAGCAGGGTAACACAAACATTGACTAGGATACTCAATAATTTGTATTACAAAATGTATGAATGCCATAAATTGTTTGAATTCTAGCATGTGAAGCCCTTTTGCGTGGCTTTCTTTACTTTTTATGCCAAAATGCTGCGAAAATAAGGCACTACCAGAAATGTAAATGTTTGAGCTTGCCGAAAATTCTGCAACACTTTGTTGGGGCGCTGAGATCGCACGTCGCATTCACTGCTACACGTGTAACACTGTGAAGGTAACACCAGCGTCTGATAGCAACACGCCCCAGGTGATGTCTTAGCACAGTCAATCGAACAGTTTTCTCATCACATTTGAGTCTTCTGCATGTTTATTTTTCAGTTGGCTAATCCACTATCACTGAGGGGTATAAGTTTCTAACAATCACTGAAAGAAAGACGAGGCAGTCGAAAAAAATAACTTAATTATATCAATGATAAAGTTGACTAAAATAGAGTAAATGTTAGCACGAGTAAAGTGGCCTTATTATATAAAATGTGGAGAAATAGACGCCATTATTGTTTTATTCTAAACTGTGGAGTTTTTTGCTGCCTTGTACATTTTGTTGCATCACGTTTCAAAGAAAATATCTTCTCAAGCTTCATCGTATTGGTATATTATGTGCGTTCAAATATTGGAAATTAACACCACACCACAGTGAATCGATTGCTATATAGTTTGATAGTTCGATAAGGTCAGCAGCCGAAAATCTAACGTAATCTAAAATCTTAAAGAAAAAATAAGAGCACTGAGAGCGCACCTCCCGCAAGCGAGGCAACGTAACGAAAAATTCAAATTGGCTCTTAAACCAATATTTTTTTAGCAACACCAAAATCTAATCATTCGTGCCATTTTATAGTATTAACAGTTTCTTCAATTTTCTTGAAGGTCCTTTCTTAACTTATTGAGTTATTCTGCTAACAATCATTATGACAAACATAAGTTAAACACACAAGCGCACCAACTGATCTGTACCAAAATTTAATCATCTATGTATTTTACGTTACTAAAAACTCTTGTAAATTTCATAAAGATCCATTTAGAACTTTTTGAGTTATTGTGCTAACAAGCACAATATTAAATATTACAACGAACAGACTATCACAAAAATTTGGCCATTTATTCTTCGTTACAAACCTAACAACTCTTGTAAATTTCATGAAAATCCGTCCATAACTTTTTTAGTTATGGCACTGAGATTAAACTAGGCAGACACACGAACAATGAAATAGATGGGCGGATTTCTACCAAAAGGTAATCATTCGTTACTGTTAACATACCTAACAATCCCAGAAAATTTCGTAAAGATCCATTGATTATATTTTGAGTTATTTTGGAGTCAGACAATGGACAAACAAACACGACAAAAACATAACCTCCTTCGAGGAGATAATAATGCGATGCGGAGTTTCTTTCTGGCACAACTGTATATGTGTATGAAAACACTCACATTTCTCCATCTCCATAATATTGTTGTCGTTTGTCAGCCGCAGAGATGAAGCTGATGACCTCCTTTGCCACTGCGTAGGTGTTCACTCCTTCCAGTCTGCTCCTGTGTGCTGTGGCAAACACGACATTGTAGAGTTGGTGGACATGGGGTCCTTATGCTGAAGTTTATAGGACATGACGTTGAGAATATTATCATGGAGTGAGTCCGACTTGGAAGGTATACATATGTTAGTGGTTCTGGATCTTTTTCTTCTTCGTAAATGTATATTAAATGCATTTTTTTCAGGATAGTAGCTCACCCTACTCTCATCTCGCTCCTCCTCCACTGACAGGGAGGAAGTAAATTGCCCCTCCTCCCCCCCCCTCCGTTCCGACGACCCTGTATAATCTTCTGGGAAAATGTTCCATTTCAACAAGCAAAAATTGGTAGAAAGAATTTGGGCCGGGAGGCTAAATCACAGGACTCCAACCAATGATATCGTTGAAGAAAGAAAGTGTTTGCAATTCTTTAAAGTTCTTTAAATGGCAAAAGGATCGTGACGTCTTACTGGTGGAGACTGCTATTTAGCGATAAAGCAAGTACAATAGGCTAGGCAGTGAAGGCAGGCATTTTGATCGACGATTGAAAAATGGAGAATTTCGTCTTAGGTGTACTGTTTCAACGCAACGAGGTGGAGTTTTTGTCATTGTATGGGAAGCACTCAGCGCTCATGGTGCAGGGCTTCTGGCTGGAGTGAACAGCCGATATAATTCGTCTGAACATGTCAGTTGAAATTTTGTTCCTAATATATGATGACAATTTACCAGCAAATTTTATCTTAATACCGTGCAATACTCCAGTATACACATCGGCCACTATTAAGAGATTCCTACAGAACCAACACGTTGCATATTTAGAGTAGCCAGCCCAATTACCAGACTTGGATCCAAAAAGAAAATATACGATAGTTTAACGATAATCAGTTGGGCAACGAAAATATTCTTAACCTTGATGATGATGATGATGATAATAATAATAGAAGTGGTACGCCCTTTCACACAAGGCTTATGCTGCTAAATATTACCAGTTGTACATGATTTCTTCATAACATTGATTAAAAATTCATTATAAGAACTGTTTTCCATTATGCAGACTTTCTATTTACCCTTTAATTTATAAAATATAAATTTTATTTCTTACTGACGAAAAGACATTGTTAGTTTAATTGGTAACTTATTATTATATTAAATAGTTTAAGCCTCCGTTTCCACAACGGCGATCTAAAACAGTGGAGAAGCAAAGGAAACATAGTATTACGATAAAAATGGGGAACCCGTGCACGAAGGTGTCCCCACACTGGATCAGCGCTCATGGGAATAGCAAGTCGGGAAAGAAAAGAAAGAACAGCAGAAAGTAAGATCATAGGAGTATGAAATTAAAAGGAAGCAAAGTGAGAAGGAAAACAGACGTCCCAAAGGCCTAGCTAATGGTTAAAGGTAACACGCGGGCCCCCAGGTGTCGCCGCGCCCCATAACAGAGGATGGACGAACCTAACTAACAGAACCCTATGGCCTGTGACCGATCCTTACCCTCTGAGGGGTAATTGGTAGCTAAGTCATAAAGCGGTACAGTAATTTAAAGAGGAACTGCTGACTAATCGCTTGCTATATAGTTTACTCTGGTCAAAAACCTAAAATTTAGCGTAATTTAAAATCTAATAAAATATTGCTAGAGGAGTTTCTTACTTGCATCGCTCTATATACTAAAACTACTTGTACTTAGCAGATTAAATGAGTTTTTTACCTTTAGAAAAGGGCACATGCTGCCCCCTATTGGGTCCCTCCCCCGACAGGTAGCGGCGCAATTGCCCTTCTTGTCTCTCCGATTCCGGCGCCCCTGCGAAGAATCATTAATAGTAGCAAATCACTAGCTATTATGTTCGTAGAAAAATGGCAAAGTTTCCTCTTCGCCCGACTTAATTTGCCGGCTGAAATATAATCCGTTTATTTATCTACAGAAGCAAAAATAGTGGAATAAATTCTGCACAAGTGTATAGAAATAAGTAAGTTCCTAATGATACTTCAAGTATGTCGATGTAGCGTTGTTTGCACGTTTTTTTTTTTTTTTATTGTTGAAATTCTCTGGATTCTACGCCTTCCCATCTCTTGAAAATAGAGAATGAGAGAATGAATGCAAATTTTCCTCCAGAAAAAGGAAGCGCGCTGCCCCCCTGTTGCCGCCCCACTGAAAAGGTACATGCTGCCCCCCATTGCCCCCCCCCTCCACTGAAAGGGCATGGGGGCTTTGGCCCTCCTGTCCCCACCCCGTTCCGGCGCCCCTGGAAATCAGGCTATAAGATTATGGGATACGAATATGGTTCGAATAGACGCAAAATATCAGCAAAAATTTAGAGAAACGACGTCATTATGGCGGATGAACACTAACGCAGAAGTTGCCCATTGACTTGACTTTTCTTTTTGGGGGCCAAGCGCCATGACTACAACTTAGGACGTTAGAACGCCACGTTAAGACTATGCATCATTGCAACCTCAAACTTATCCAGAAATAGGAGAGGTGTACTTAAAGCCGCTTGCCAGAGCGTACAATGTGCAAGAAACTACCCATAGCTTAGATGTTCTTTTCAATTATAGAGCCCTGTGCAAGCCGAGGCCTTGTTCGCGGAAGCATAGTCGGTAGTGAAGTTGTGTGGAGGTGTAACTTTTGTGTTAGTGTGCACCCGCCATTAGTTATTCATTAGAACGAGAGAAGTTTCTTCGTGTAGACAGCGAAAGAAAAAGTTGAAGCACAGGTCGTCTTCGTTCACCTGATTGAACGCGTTGTGATGAATGGAGTGTGAATTCGGTTTGAAGATCTGTATCATCGACACATTGAAAGAACCTTAGTCTAAAGTTTTCGCTCCAGGGAGAAGCTATTTCGTCCGATGAGATAAAAATTGTGAGTGGAAAGAAACGCTTCTCTTCTTAATGATGATAATAATCATAATAATACTAATAGGAAAGTGATAATATTTCAATATTTTTCAATAACTTTTTATTACTGCACGAACTTCTCATAAACTTTACATGCATAGTCTAGCTTTTTTATATACTAGGTACACGAATCGTTTGTATTTTTTATTCCGAAAAATAATTTTCGCTGTAACAAAAATCAATTTTCAACCCATTTTGATGAAAATTGGTAGCAAAGTAAATTTTTCAATGCTCTGTGCGCACATATTGTCAAAATTTGAAAAAGTGCAAAATCACTAGGAAAATGAAGTTAAAATTTAAAACGTCGTAAAACTCACTCACCGCAGGATTGACGTCTAGCCATGCCTATCTTGTGCAATGACAAGGCAACAACATGCGGGTGCGCGTCAATACTGGTGAATTTATATTAGTTTCCCTCCTGGCAAATGCAGTTAATCTGATTATTTTTTGTAGTGCATTGCATCATCTGAAAGGTCTTGAAATAGGCTTTCATCGTAGGTTTCTCGTTTTTCACGAGGGGGACTATTAATTCGTGTGGCCTATTTTGAATTTGAACGTCCTAGCTATTTTACACTTTTTTCAAATTTTGACAGCATGTTTGCATAAAACATTGAAAGATTTACTTTGCTACTAATTTTCAATAAAATCGGTTGAAAATTGAATTTTTTACAGTGAAAATTGTTTTTTCGGATTAAAAATTAAAAACGCTGTAACTTTAATAAAACTGAATTTTGCCAAAAAAAAAAAATTACAGCACAGTTTACGGCTATGATTTTACTTGTGGTTAAAATATTTGCACTGAATTTTCCAACACCCTGTATATACTTGCCTAAGAAAAAATTTTGAAACTGCATTTTTTCTGTAGAAATAATTATGAAGCAGGTTTAAAATTTGTGTTTCCGAGGTACTTACCACAGTCAGAACAACAATAAGTACACAAGTACCTTGTAAACAAACTTTGAAGATGGGTGCCAGCTAAATAGTTGGTAATTAAGCACTGCGTATTTGGATATGGATTTATTCTTCACAGAATTAATGCCGATCAGGGCTCCTTAATGAAAATGAAAAAAAAAATCAATCCATTAGTTTCGTTTCAACAAAACTGTCAAGGTCTCAACCTGTTGAGAGAAATTAATTACAAGCCACACATAATCGCTTGGCACCAGAAAAAATTATGAGACCGTCTATCTAAAATTACAGATGCAGATCGACATCGATTTTTCGAGAAGCTTCTAAGGATAAGTCACTCGTAGATCAGCAACAATCTCATTTATTGATTATTGCCTCCGTCTCTACAACTAAGGTGATCTAACAGAGGAAAAAATAAGAGACATATTACATGTCGAGAGAAACGAGGAACCGATGCACGAAGGTGTTCCCACAGTGGATCAACGCTCATGGAACAGCAAGTGAAGAAAGAAGAGGAAGTAGTGAAGAACAGAATCAACTATCATCAGCATGAATACGAAACTGAAAGGAAGCAAAGTGGCCATGAAAGCCAGAAGTCCCGAAGGCCTAGCTAATGGCTAAGGTAACCTACACCATCCCCTAGGGGAGCTGCTCCCCATTACATAGGAGAGATGAACCTAACTTACCTAACTCTACGGCGCTTCTCGTGCCCCCTGAGGGGGGCACAACAGTCTCAAAACTTGTCTATCACTCTAAGAAAAGTTTGTCAACTTCTTCAGCACTCGTTAAGTTTTAAATTTCGAAACAAAAACTTTGGCTCCATGCTGGACATTTCGAGCGGAGATCATTGAAGAGCGAATTCTCACGTCCCTGATCGTAACGCCCTCAATCACGATAATGAACACGAGCTGAGGCTTGTTGTAATCAGAATTTTCTGGGGTTATGCGATGTAAAAAGGCTTACCCGCCCAGTGTTACTCTATATCTTGAAGCACAGAGCGTAACACTCTTTGCTTCCTGCTCTAGATAGAGGTGAATGAGACAAGATTTCTCAAAGCGCAGGCCCGTAAATGTAAACATAGGCGATTATTTATTATTATTGCTATTAATGACGGCATAGCCCTTGAAATGTTTTGTAAAAGGACACTGCAGATAATTCTTTCATGAGAAATTGATGAATTACACCAATCAAAGGATTTTCTCCATAAACTTAAAAGACCGATTGCGTATAAGCTCTCAAAACGTAAACAAGCCAGCAGACGCAAGCAACAGATTTAATCACTCAGTGACTCAGTTAAATAAGGAAATATTCGTTTTTTTACGAATATCAACTAGAAATAAACGGAGACTATATCAAGATATAAAATTCGGTTATAAGCAACATCGTCAAAATCGAGATGAGCTCCGCTCGAAACGTCTCATGGTGACGTTGCTCGAACTGGCATTCGCTCGAAACGTTCAAGCCCCTTGGAAGCCCCTTGGTAGTTGTGAAAACAAATGACAAATTGTGACTTTGCTGAAAGTAACTTGGCAATTTGAAACTACTATTGCACCATACCACTACAAATCGCGTGATTTTCTTTTATGAATTTAAGATAGGCAATTCTGCCTCACAAGCGAGCTTTTGGAAACGATGCTGTTGATACCAGAAATGCTAAAAAAAATTGTTCCGGATGTGAGAACCTTAAAATGAACCGAGACCATAACCAGCCATTCTCTGTGCTTGGCGTATCGAAATTATCATTTATTTATTTTGAAGTTCCGAGAAGGTATAAACCTTTTTTCCAACATTATGAGTATCCAAAAGTTTTTTAAATGGGCAGAACAGAAGACTCATTAGCAGCCTTATCTTCCTGGAAAACGGCATCACTTTTATTCAGAACTTCTAAAATGAATAGAAGACATCTCTACCTCTGTTGCAGAAATGTTTCATTTTATTGTTAAAAAGATAAATTCCAACGATTGCCCTTTGTGCGGCTGCACAAGTCTTACGTAAGTCACAGTGTACCGCAGGCAGTTAAATCGAACAGAGAGCCCATTGTTACAGTGACGCCAGAGGGACTTGAAACTGCTCCACAAACTTACACGAAGGTAGAGTTTCGTAATAATGTCCCTTCACTCTCACTTCACTGGAGGTTATGGTAAAGTCTCTATCCACTTTAGATTACCATCCTGACCTACTACTTTACTTTGGAGTGATAGAAATTGAGCTTCTAAGCATGTAGTGTCAGTCATCAAGTCCCTTGGTGTGCCTGAAGCAGATCGTTCTGAAAGGACTCGTCGCGCTAACAGCTTTCTTACAAATCTCTCCATCGACCAAAGGATTGCATGCATAACAGCGTCGTCAGCAAGTCCAATTGCCTCTCATTTGAGCGCAAAGCTCTTCCTGTGTTTGCGCACGTGCAAATGACACGAGCAGCTCGCCATTCGTGTTCGTTTACATGCTGAAATCTGCCCCCAAAAGTTGATGAATGAGGGCTATGCAAAAACTGAGAGAATCTTTATGCTCCTGCCAGCATGAACAAACGTCCTTACTTTGAAAAGGCGCTACGTACGCCCAGCATCGTTAGCAACTGTAGACTCGTATTAATGCTACAAGAGAGGACGATTGCTAGGACGCTGATCTTAGAACAGTAAAAATGCGAGATTTTCAAGCAGCTTTAAAAATAGCATATTCCAGTTTAATCACATGACTGCACTTTACACTGTAAAAAAATAAAGCTTAGGTTTCAATAATAACCACAAATTAACTTTTTTGTCCTAGTTTTCGCTGAACTATAACATATATATATATAGCCCAGCTTAAATGACGATACAGTGGTTTTCATTCTAAATATATATCGAAGTAACAATGATTTCATCTACTCAAGTTTTTTAAAAACATGAGAAGTAGTGTCACAAACTTGTATTATGAATTATACGAGTGCTATACCATACGCCAATTGCAAATTTAAGTGGCTAATTATTCCCAAAATTTCCATTCCACATCCACGTGCGTTACTTCTAAGATAATATTCGGCTTAGTTTTACTCTTCCTCTTCTTCTTTTCTTTCTGGGATTTCTAAATGATTTTGACATAATGGCAATGGCTCTCAGAGGGCCGAAACGTGACTCCCGGTATCTCTCTGGGAATGGACCTGTTGGTCCGTCTACTGCCAGCTATCTAACCTACTCTAAATTGTTTCATCGCTAAAGTTTCACGAATTTATGAGAAGAAAAGAAGTAACTTAGACTGTTAGGATCAAACAGTATCGTTATTTCACGCATTGGCAGTCACACTATTACTGAAATTTCAAACGACACAACAAGCCGAAGGTGCTCATTGAAAACTTAGCTCAATGCATCAGTTTCTATATACTGAGTTCCTTGATAAGTCACGAATGAAACTTCATTCTACACTCCATGAGTCTTCGTTCGTTTTTAAACCACGATTCACTCTTGGGCGAGTTTTTCTGTTCGAAGTTTCCAACCACCCCGAAATCTGCACTTGCGGTAGGTCTGTCCATGTTCGAGAACGAACAAAAACACGAACTTCCCTTAAAAATTTGACAGTGTGGACGGGTTGTAATTTTAACAACAGTGGGTGAGGAATAGTTTCTAGGTTATCTCCTATCACTCTTAAGCCGCGTCTACACGATCCACCACTTCATCAGTAGAGGGAGTGCCGCTCTTTGAACCACTAGTGGTTCAAAGAGCGGCCCACACTAGTGTGGTCGACTGCAGCCGTACCGTCCGGTCCGCGCGCGCCCCGCGCCGCCCCCCCCCCCCACGCGTTCCCTCGGCGGGAGGCGTGGCGTTCCCCAGCAGGGATGATTACATGGGGGGGGATTTCGGATTTTTTTTCTGTTGGTTAGGGAGTAGTTATACATAGGGTTGTGTACGTACTAAC
>LQNS02278159.1:16717757-16728997 GCA_001587735.2 Parhyale hawaiensis
CGTTAATGAGACTGGTCTATAGTTTGCTGGATCTGTACTATTTCCGGCTTTTGGGATTGGGGTAATGATTGCGTGTTTATAGGCGCTTGGTATAACACCATCGTCCAATGATTTACGCCACATCAGTTCGGTAGATTTTTGGAAATCTACCGAAATACCGAACCGAATGACCCGTTTACATATACCGAATACCGATACCGGCGGCATAAAAAATTACCGAATCCCAGCTCTGGTACTACGTCATATTCTTGTCTTCATACTGTTTGTGACTTTTTGTATGTATGTTTAGCATCATCGTGCTGGAACGGAAAACCTGCCAGACTCACTGATCTGACAGATTTCTGAATCTCTAGTCGAAGTTTATATGTACTTAAAATTAATTACATGCTACCATCCACCCATACGCGATTTGTATTTCATTAGTGCGATATAACGAAAAACTCCCCATATTACGAATATTGCTTCCGCCACCTCCGACTTTTAAAGTTGGAGTGATAGTTAGAGGGCCGTAAATCCTTTTCATCTCATTTGACCTCACTATTTCATCCCGAAGCTCTCAAGTTTTACTTGTATTTTCATAAGTTGCGACGAATTTGTAGCTGTGTGTAACATGTTTGTAGCTGTGTGTAACATGGTTTGACTGAACCCTCTGCCGAAGCGTTTCTAAGCTTCTAACTTCAAGCCGATGCGATCTTGCCCTTTGCTTATTGTGACCTTGCTTCTTTTAGTTCCAGCTTCTTCAAGATCTTTCTGTATCTCCTGACGTTCGATTAAAGGATTCCTCTTCAGTTTCCGAACTTGCTGGGCTGAAGACTTTTCACTAATCTTCCTTTCTCTCCTAATTCTTTGCCGGTTTTTACAACGCGATTCTTACATTTTCACATAATATTCCCATCAGTTGTTGTTGGTTAATTATTATTGTCTCTGTATATTGTATAATAGCAACATCCACTTTTATGGGGATAGTTGATGTGTTTGCGCAAGGTCTGGAATTACTAATTTACTCATTTTTCTCATTGGATGATGCCGGGTATTATTGGTAAGCGCTAGGTGACGCGATGTTATCGCTGTATTTTGTGCAGTGGCCGTTTTGTATAATATACAACAGTGTCCGCTATTGATCTGTTGATAGACGAGATTCTGTGCCCCGCAGCTGACTTTCGATCCGACAAAATATAAATGGAGGTGAGCTCGGCTAATTGAATTCACTTCGATAAATCGCAGTCGTCTTCTTTTGCGAGCAGTTAAAATTTGCATAGAAAACACATTCATTTTCGGATCCTGAAAGTTTGCGAGAGCAACACAAAGAATTTTCGAGCATTTAGAATCTTCTAAATTGATCACTTGAACTCTTCTATGCGGTATCTCCAAGATCATATTATTTAGCCACATTATTTGGCTCTGCTGACAAGCAGAAGTTTAAGTTTCCTGGCTCGAAGTCATAAATGTGCACAGTTTATGGGACATTTATTATAACAAATCAATAATTGTTCTATTTTGCTTTGTGCAGCAAATTTTTGTTGCAGTAGGCAGGGTTGGCTGGTTTAAACCAAATCAAAAAACCATGATTTAAACCAACCAAAAAAAAAAACAAGTTTTTTTTTTGTTTATTTGGTTTTTATTCGATTTGTTTGGTTTTTATTAATAAATATTGCAATATAAATAGTGTTACTTCTAGACATGATTAAATTTCAGTTACACAACTAAAAGGATGAGTTAATGTCTTTCTATTTAGGCATCCGCTTGACTGTTAGGACAGTTAGGGTAAACTATTGCTTATGTTTATTAAAAACCTATAACTTATTGAATTTTGTGTTATTTTATTTCAGAGATGCATTTCATTTCTAATTATATTCTGGTATGCCTGCAGCTACTGAAAATTAGAAGTAGTAGTAGTTAAAGTTTCTATTAGATAGCTAGTGAGCTCATGAGAAGGATGTAGCCGTATAGCAATTAATTCTTTTTTTTTTTAGTTCAATACTCTGTTTTCAATTAGCTAGTAGCTAGCCATTTCTATCAAGTTTTCTTTTTATTTTGAAGTGCTAAAGTGTTTTTCAACGAATTTTATAGCTATTTCACTTTCCTCAGTTCATTACTCTGTTTTTATTTAGCTAGTAGCCAGCTAATTCTCTCAAGTTGTTTTTGTAATTTGAAGTGTTTTGAAGTTTTGCAAAGGATTTAACATTGCAATAATGATAAATCATAGCTTCTCTGCAGTTTGGATATTAAATGTAGCCATAGCAAATACAGGTACTCTGCTAACTGCTTTTTCTTAACCCTTTCTCTTCAAGTCATTCTTCTACAATAAGAAGTTGAAATGAAGCCACTAAGATTGTTGGTAATTAGCTACTTAAATTTTTACAAAGCAGAAAACCCTTTAAATGTTGGATAAAATTTCTTGAACTATAAAAAAACAAAGTAAATAAAACAAACAAAAAAACATGTTTTTTGTTGTTTTAACAAAAAGAAAAACATGGTTTTTGCCAACCTTAACAGTAGCGCCTATTATTGATATTTTTTGCAGTAGTCTAATATTATTGGCGAACTATGTAAATGTTATTGTGAGAGTCAATCATTTTTTTAAATCCTGTCTTTCTGAGTTATTCAAATGTTGCCTGGAATATTAACAAAATTCAGCGAAAAAAAAATTGTTGAATTTCATGATGTTTTTATTTTCTTTTCCAGGTTGGTTTTGCTTTTGAAACAATCGTGATCGCAAAAATTGGATAAACTCGGGAACAGGTTTTAGTTTGTTGTTTCTTAAGTAAAGAAGTGTGCATTATTAGCTGCTGCTAATATTCCAACTCATATGACGATGATCCAGATGCTGAAATATCGAAAAGTTTTACGCTTCTCTTTCATTGGTGACAGACGTTATCACGATTGAGACCTGCTACATTTTTAATTATTTTTGAATAATTACGGTAGAAAAACTTGAATGGGAAGTATTGTATCGTCAGTGTTGCTTGCAGTTGTTGATTTTGTCATTTGCAAGAAAACGCACAGCTCTAGATAAACAAGAGTAGAAAATCTGTGACCATACCATCGGTTGGGCGATATTCTTAATGCTTGAAGAAATGGTGACTCTAGAATTTAGAGAAACTCAAAAGAGGTGCCTTTGTTGTCTATAGTGTACCATAAAAAATTAGTATGTCCACGTGTAAATTACGTTGCGGAGGATAAAAAACCTCGCCATGTACATACACCAATTTGATGCTTGTGAATTTGAAAAATTTTATGTGCATGAATTTGCGACTTTGAAGTAGCTGACGCAAAGCTGACAACATATTTTTGGACTCGGCAAGATCTTAGAAAAAATATTTTTGTGAAATTAGCAAGGAGCTAACAGTGGATGAAATATACGTGAGTTTGCCTAGTTTCACGCATTAAGAGTGAATGTGTATGAAAACTGTGATTGGAAATGCCCACCGACTATTATTTCCTTGACAAGTTGTACTGAAATTTCTGTGGTAGAGGGAAAGTGATGTCTGTAACATGGTGTATGTAGAATGTGTGTACACCATTAGGAAATAACACTATGGTGAAGAGATATTGCTGGTTGTATATAGCTTGTAAAATTTGAAGGTGCACCTAGTTGAACTTGAAATGTTTTAATGTTTATATGCACATTTGTAAAAGTTTTCGAGCTAAAGCCTTGTAATATAAGTAAGTGCTGATCGCGGTGTTTTAGAGCGAAGTGGAGTATTACTAACATCAAATCATCTGTAGCATTAGAAAACAATGTCTGCAACGTTGTCAATGATAATAAAAAAATGCACCTTGAAAAGCAACGTTTTCTCGAATGTTCTTCATCCCCAACGATGTTAATCATGCCACAACATTATCCAGGAAAATTGCAATACAATGTCCATATGAAATGTAGCATTTTCTCCGTATGTCGTGTATGAATCTCAACATAGTTCATCATGAAGACTATGAAATGCCTGAATATCTATAAAGAACAGCACTCGTAAATAATTTTAAACTCGCGATGACCGAAGAAACCGTCTCCAACAGCCGCCGACCCTCCATCGCCACCATTTTCAACCCACGCCGTATCAAGAGCGGAGGGTCTGGCCAACACCGCTCCAAGAACCCGCACCCTCGGCCGTCGGTGGTCATCACTGATGAAGACGCACCGTCCCAATCCCTGACCCTCACCAACGGTGGTGGGGACGTCACAGATGGCGAGGGCGGCAACGTTGAAGAGGGCCTTGGCGGGGGCCTGGGGCTCTCCCAAGCTAGGGAACGAAGCAGTATAATATCAGAGAGAGGGTTAGGTATTAACTTGGGTGCGCGAGGTATAGGGTCCAGAGCAAGTTCAGGANAAGAGGGCCTTGGCGGGGGCCTGGGGCTCTCCCAAGCTAGGGAACGAAGCAGTATAATATCAGAGAGAGGGTTAGGTATTAACTTGGGTGCGCGAGGTATAGGGTCCAGAGCAAGTTCAGGAAGTTTGAATGTGACGAGTAGCACAGCGAAAACGCATCCACAAATTCAACACAGCCACAGCACGGGAGTTCGGCACGCCCGCAGCCCTTCCATCAACCTCGGGTCCTCAGTTCCTTCCACTGATGCCGATCAAGGTAAGTCAAACTTTCTTTTTTGTTATGTTAACAGCTTTACAGGTAACAATCCATAAGCCGATGGTAGTATAAGTTGGAATTCGTTTCGATCCGTCCATGGTTTTAAGATGGGATCGTTATTAATGATGTTCTTCATGTAGCTAATTCTACTATTTTCTTTTATTAAATTTTCTGCGAATGTAATCATGTATAGAATTACTCTTATTTTAATTTCAACTTCGCTACTATTTTGTAAATATTTGATGCCCTTTAAATAGGCATAATACGCTGCGAGCAGTCGTTGAGGGTTCTATTACCGTACTTGTAGGTTACTGTATCAACTTGCCTTTATTTGTACCATGAATGACTCACCCAAACAAATTATTGCTGTACTGAAATGCTATTGGTTGATCCAGGACGAGCCTCCGTAAGTATGCTAGAGCAATAATGGTAACTATAGACTTGAAATAGAGGAATAAATTCACTGCAGAGCAGTTAAAGTTTCTTATCGCAACTTAACTCTTAAAGGCAATTGTTTTTTCTCGTACCCTCGCCCCCATGACCTCGTCAGGGGGTCTAATGCCTTTGAGGGTTAAGAACATTCGATGTGCTCACTGATATGGCAACCTCGTCTTGAGATCATAATCATGGTGTAAAATAACTAAGCTCAAGCATTTTGAGAGCGCATACCTCCGTCAAGCAAGGCAACGGTCTCGAAACATTCAATTTGGTTCTGAAACCGTCAAGCAAGGCAACGGTCTCGAAACATTCAATTTGGTTCTGAAACCATAATTTCCTTTGTATCAACAGCAAAATCCAATAATTTGTGCCTTTTGACACTAATAACAGCTTCTGTAATTTCTTGAAGATCCGTTCACAACTTTTCGAGTTCTGCTGCTTACAAACGTTATGACAAACTTTAGTCAAACGCACAAACGGACCAACCGATCATCACCAAAATTTAATCATTTGTCTTTCAACATTACTAACAAGTCCTGTAAATTTCATAATGATCCGTTCATAACTATTTGAGGTATTTTGCTGGCAAGCATAAATCAAGCACAGAGACTCATGAATGAACGAACAGATCATCACAAAAATTTATTCATTTACTCTTCGTGATGTACCTAACAACTCATATAAATTTCATGAAAAATCCGTCCTTTTTGCGTTATGGTACTAAGAAAAAAAATAAAATTAAATAAACCGATAAACAAAAAAAAAAAAAAATGGATGAAAGCATCTTCACCAAAAGTTAATCCTCTGTTCGTCCTAACATACCTAGCAATAACTGTAAATTTCGTAAAATTCCGTCTACCGGTAAAACTTTTTGAGTTATCTTTGTGACAGACAAACAGTCAGGCTGACAGACAAACTGCCAAACTCGACGAGAACATGACCTTCTCGGTGGAGGTGAAAATAGTAAATCACTCTGCAGGAAAATTTCCTGCTTCATTTTGAAAAAATCTAGCTCATAGCATGACAACATAGCTTTGAAATTTTGACGCACAGATAAAAAAATGGTTAAATACACAGCCATAAAATTAACGTTTTCTGCATGTTGCATCTTGAATGAGACATGACCAACCTACTGATTTCGACGTACACATATTAAGATTTAAAAGAATAGAACAACTAGTCTGCAGTGATAATCACGATCATGACAACATTGTTTTAACATCTGTACGCAATAAAAAAATACACTGCCGAGCTGTTGAAGTTTTCTGCATCTTAATACAGGATCCTCAGTATGACGACATCGTTTTCAGATCTAGACACATTAATATAAAAATGCGAAGCAAATACTCTACAAAAAAATTGAAACGCCCTGTTGCGTCTTGGAAACGACATGATCCTCCGTATGACGACGTCTTATTGAGATTCATGAGGCAGTTACTGAACTGGGACACTGGGATGGCCGTGGAGCCCTGCGCTCCAAGTGTTATTTTCTGCACGTGACTGACATTCTAAATTATTCGGGGCTTTGAAGGTTAGCTGGCACTTCCTAGAACTACGCCGTATTGATTTATTTGTTTTCAGTCGTTTCGCTTACATGTTGATTAATCGAACATCGTTTCATATAATGGTATCAATGGACCTAATTTGGCTGTGCTATGATACTTTCCATAAGTACCTTCGGCAAGGAAGTTGTATTTTTGTCGGAATTTATATGTTTGTCTGTCATCAAAATAAATCAAAAAGTTATTGACGGATGTTTAGGAAATTTACTGGATTGTTAGGTGTGTTAGGAGGAACAGATGTTCAACTCTTGATGAAAATCCGTTTGTCCTTTTGTTTGTTTGTCTGTCTGTTTTTTCTTGGTAGCTATACTTAGTCATGAATGGAAGTGCAGGGTTTGTTAAGTAGAGCAACTGACCAACTTTTTGTGATTTGTCAGTAAGTTTGTATCAATATTTGTTTTTCTTTTTACAAGCAAAATAACTCAAAAAGTCATGAACAAAGCTCATGAAGTTGCAGGAATTGTCAGAAATGTGAAAAAGCACAAATGACCAAAATTTGGTGATGATTGATTTTTCCCGTTGTGTGTTTGACCATATGTTTGTTTGTCTTGGTGTTTGTCAGAACGTTACTCAACAAGTTGCAGACGGATCTTCACGAATATTACAGGAGCTGTAAGAAATGTCAAGAGGCACAAATTATCAAACTGTGATGCTAATGATGAAAACTATATGGTAGTTTCTGAAGCAATTTGAAAATGGTTAACATTGCAGTGCTTGGTGGAGGCAGGCGTTCTTGTTTTAGTTATATTTTGTTTTAGTTTTAATTGATCACTTGAACTCTTCTCTGCGCTATCTTCGAGGCTATATTGTTTGGCTTTACTGATATTGCATAATATTGGCCGCTATTGACTTGTGCGATATTCAGTGCGTTAACCCTTTACGGACACTTCAATTTTTGGACGTCAGTAGTGGCGCTTTTCCTGCGATAAATGAAGGTTTATTCTTGAGCGTTAATAGACTAGTTCTGACTGATCGCTTGAACGTTGTTACCTTTGTGCTTTCGTGTAAATGCTTTTACCTTTAAGAATATTTTCAGGACTTCTCAGTTTACCCGTACCTATAGCCTTTCTTATTAAAAACCTGCTATCCAAGCGCATTTGTTTGTAGCTGCTGCGCAGCATTGATTATATTTAGTGCGCGATTATGGAAGCATAGAAACATTTATCAAGTGAAATTACTACCAGTGGCTGCAATAAAATTTGAGTTTTTTCATGTTCTAAAATGACAACCAAAGTATCTAGCCGATCACTTCCTGTCTTGAAAGCTCATAATTCATTGGAGCATATATGGTCCCATCCTTTGTTATGGGGAGATACGCTCCAAAGATTTCATAAGCTACGTAGCCGCACTGAGGGCTTTGGGACAACTCGCTTTCATGCCCACGGGCTTCCTTTCATCTTCATAATTGTGCCCCCTCAGGCTAATTTTCTGGCGGACCTCTCCTTGCCACTTTATCTTGGGCCTCCCGCCCTGAGGGATTACGAGTAATTTTTCCTCAGAAGAAGCTGCATCTGGCTGTAGTTCCTGTTAAGCGGGTTAGTTTGTAACGTCAGGTAGCTACTCTGTACTACCTCTTCCTCTGCTCCGTGAGGTGGGCTGCCGTTCGAGGTGGCCGACCTATTCCGCGGCTGGTACCTTCCTCTGTGCGGAGGGCCACGGAAAGAGCCGAACATCTTTCTTCTGTCTTCTCCTTTTTTTTGCTTCTTGGAAATGCTTTGCAGCCCTACCTTGTTTTCTTGCCCGTAGTAGCGCGCGCGGGCCGACGAGATAAAAAAATGCGTACCACTTGGTCGTCTGTCGGGTGTTCGCTCCACGGCGGCCGTGCCGAGCGAGCCTCACTGCTTGGCTCACACTTTATTGTGAGTGAGGTCGTGAACCCAGGAGAATGCTACTGTTACTTCTATCTTGTGCTAATGATGCTTTTCTGTTCTTCCTCTTCTTTCTCGACTATTCTCTGCCATTAGTGTTGACCGAGTGTGAGAACACCCTTCTGATATATAGTGCAACAGATGCTGATACCCGTGCTTGCGACTGGTCTCTCTCTTAGATTCCACCCATTGTCGCTTCGGCGGCCGCTTCATCGCACATGTCTTTTGCATCACAGTAAGCTCTGCTTATTTTGATGCACTTTAAACTCCGCTTACGTCAATGCAAAATACAAGCGCTGTAAGGCGGCCGCCGACGCGAAAATTTGTGGAATCTAACTCCAAAAACGTATCGCAAGCACGGGCGTCAGCATCTGTTTCACTATATGTTATGAGTTTTATGCATCGGTTTTACGTTCCTGTTGTCAAACTGTTTGTCCTTTCTTCTCCCCACATCCTCTTCTTACTCCCAGTAGCTCAGTGGTCAAGATTGCTGACTAGTCCACCTTCAGAACATCGGGCGTTCGATCCCAAGTCGCTAGCAAATGTCTTTTTACTCGGGAATGCTGCGTTAGTATTTTTTCTCCCAAAGTTGCTGGGAGGGCACTGACGCAAGAGTCGGAAGGCGTAGTTGTCGTTCGAGCCTTCCATATAAATGGCGCCATAGCTCGGGTAATCCGTGGTCGAGTGTAGCCGTACACTGTTCTGGTCCCTAGAGGGCATATATCTACGGCACAAACCAGTGCATGTGGGTTTCTTATTTGGGGTGTTCGATTAAGGCAACAGTACCTCAACACGTCCAAGTCTTAACCATTTATCGACCTGGTGAATCTCAAAGTCCACTTTCAAGGAGAGCTATTCCTACGAAAAGGGATATTTTTGTTGACGGAGAAGCGTTGAAGTTCTCACTAATTTAAATGTTGCATGTTTGGTATCCGTTAATGGGGCGTATCGTTAAGCAAGTCACATGAGATCTTTCGTTATTTGCCTTAAATCGTAATGCCTATCCTATGTTATTTAATTGACGAGGAGGGCAAGGTATTAGAGTGGTGTATTAAGGGCAGTCCAATCATTGCACCTTACGTTAAACACGGGTGTACTTTACGGGTGTTAGGGTGTTCGATTTGACGCTAAAAGTAACCTTCGAGGCTTGACTGATCCGAACCTTCAGCCACAAGTTTTGGCTTTGCCCCTATTGATTGTGTTGCAAGTGTTAGAAGTAACTTGATTTCGTTGCGCCTGATGAAAACTCCTTCTTGCGGAGAGAAATTGACTTTCTGTAAGTCTCAACGGTATCTGATAAAGGATGAATGCCTTGAACTGAATTCAGTGTGATCGAAGCTAGCGCCCTTGCCGAAAGTTTCGAACCAGTAAAATTTAAAAGGTTTAATTTTGGCGCCCAATCGAGCTTGCACTTAGAAACATTGGTAAGCACCACGTTTACAGCTCCTGCTGAGCTCAAAGCATTGCCATGACTGAAAATAGAAAATTTACCGTAAATGTTACCCCAGGGCTTATCCTATGTTATGGGAAGTAGCACCACCAGAAAGAGGTTTAATGTGCTGTTAGACCTTAAGGACCTCCTTGCTTTTATGTTTACATTACTACTTTCGGTCTTCAAGTCCTACTGATAAGTTTCTGTATGGCATGTTTCTGCTTTCTTCTTCGGCTATACCGTATTCACGAATGCTCTCCTCGCTGTCCGTTGCATCCTGTACTGTACATGGAATGCATATAGGTTTCATTTGCAGAGTTTCATGACGTTAATAGAGAGTTACTAGTCCCTCAAAATATTTTTGAAGAAGCGTTTTTCGTCCTCTCTTTTAGATCGCCAATGCTTTGGATAGGATGACCTAAGCTTTGTGTTATGGATGAGTTTGAGATTTGTGCTGTAGCTATAGTTATTTTGATCCCCTTTCTTATCTTATGTTTCACTTTGTGCAGTGTTAATACCTAGTTAATATTCACTGAATTATTTTCAGCAGTGGCAAGCCTAGTTTGTGATGATGCTAATATACCTATGTAGAAAGGAACAATAATAATTGATGAAAATTTTATTACTTATATCGCATTTTATCAACAGTATCTTGTGACTACCGTTAGTATCACAATTTCCCATTGCTTTTGCATGATTTGTCATTGAATTTTTGTCATCATAATTTACGACCTAAGCGGTGTTATAGCCTATGGATTATTAAACGAATGCTTAACTTACTTAGAACTGTGTCAGCGATGTGGAAGGGTGTGCATTTGCCTTGATGGAAATAGGAAATAACTAAGCAAAGTTTAGACAATTGGCATTATACCAAACTGGCCGGGTTTGATCGGCACAGAATTCTTTAGGTTACATCCTATTTATTTCCATATTGTATGAAGCCCAATACTGAAATTTGGAATACCCGTGATGCGTTGGATATTCTTGTCATGGTGCTGGACCCCTCGGAGGGCGTACGATAGGACATAGGCCATACTATTAGATTAGTTTGGTTGCAACAGTATGCAACTATAGAGTAATATAGAGAAAAAACTTGCATGTAAGCCCTGCATTATATTACGTGTCTCTATACACTCGAGTGTCTGAACACATGAACTGCTGAGAACACTCAAGCGCTCGTACCTATGTGTGTGCACGCATGTGACCTCTGGAGCACATATGCAAGCGTGTGCACGCATGTGACCTCTGGAGCACATATGTAAGCGTGTGCACGCATGTGACCTCTGGAGCACATATGTAAGTGTGTGCACGCATGTGACCTCTGGAGCACATATGTAAGCGTGTGCACGCATGTGAC
>LQNS02278159.1:16730464-16759853 GCA_001587735.2 Parhyale hawaiensis
CGTCAGTGGTAATGTGGTGCCGTCAGTGGTAATGTGGTGCCGTCAGTGGTAATGTGGTGCCGTCAGTGGTAATGTGGTGCCGTCAGTAATGTGGTGCCGCCAGTAGTAATGTGGTGCCGTCAGTAGTAATGTGGTGCCGTCCGTGGTAATGTGGTGTCGGCAGTGGTAATGTGGTTCCGTCCATGGTAATGTGGTTCCTTCAGTAGTAATGTGGTGCCGTCAGTAGTATGTGGTGCCGTCAGTAGTAATGTGGTGCCGTCCGTGGTAATGTGGTGCCGTCAGTAGTAATGTGGTGCCGTCCGTGGTAATGTGGTGCCGTCCGTGGTAATGTGGTGCCGTCAGTAGTAGTGTGGTGCCGTCCGTGGTAATGTGGTGCCGTCAGTAGTAATGTGGTGCCGTCCGTGGCAATGTGGTGCCGTCCGTGGCAATGTGGTGCCGTCCGTGGCAATGTGGTGCCGTCAGTAGTGATGTGGTGCCGTCCGTGGCAATGTGGTGCCGTCAGTAGTAATGTGGTGCCGTCAGTAGTAATGTGGTTCCGTCAGCGGTAATGTGGCTCCGTCCGTGGTAATGTGGTGCCGTCCGTTTTAATGTGGTGCCGGCAGTGGTAATGTGGTGCCGACGGTGGTAATATGGTGCTATCAGTGGCACTGTTATGCCACCAGTGCCATCTTGTTCTCCGCACGCTCCCCATCTGCTATAAAGCTAATTGTTCGTTGGGTCGAACACAGCTGGCGCAAGGGCGTGTTTGTAATGCACTTGCGTTTCATCTGAGCAGTGAACTTGTTTGGATCAGCGCTGTCCTCGCCTCTAAGGGGAGGTCGCCGTGCTTTGCCGATGCATTGTAGTGCAACTCATTTTTACCTCCGCCAAGGAGGTTGTGTTTTTGTCGTGTTTGTCTGCCATCAAAATAATTCAAAAAGATACGGACGGATCTTTATGAAATGAAAGGGGTTGTTAGGCATGTTAGTACTAACAGATGATTAACTTTTGGTGAAGATCCATTGGACGACTTTCTATGAAATTCACCTGAGCTATGTAGTGCATCATGAAAAGTAAATCACCAATATTTGTGATGATGTCTTTGCTCTTTCGTTCGTATCTGGGATACATTTTATGTTTTTTAGCGAAATAACTCAAAAAGTTATGAACGGATATTAGTGGAATTTACATGACTTGTTAGCAATGTTAAAAGTATTGATGATCGGTTTTTCTGTTTGTGTGATTGACTAATGGGTGTTAGAATGTTTATTATTATTACAAGCATAACTCAAAAATTAAGGATGGAACTTCACGAAAATTACTGAAGCTGTTATTCAATTTAAAAATTCTTTCCACCTTCCTAAAGCTCGTCAGACAGTCACCCATTCAACTTTTTCAACACAATCCGGGAATAAAACTTTGTCATCGCATAAAAAACTGTATTAAAATTAATCGCAACCTTTCGGCCGGGACATATTGGCCATCATCAGGTTCTTCAAATTAAAAGTTCAAAATTTGTCATCTGCAAAAATAAAGCGAAAAATAACTATACCACAATGAAGGTGAACTGATAGCCTACCTATTTATATTCACGTGAGCTTCATATTCTTCCCGGATTGTGTTGAAAAAGTTGACGGGTGACTGTCTGACGAGCTTAATAATTGCTGATATACAGTTCCTAGAAGCTGTTATTACTACCAACAGGCACAAATGATAAGATTATGGTGTTGAATGTTGATGCAGCGAAAATCATTGTTGAAGAACCAATTTGAATTTTTCAGTACCGTTGCTTTGCTTGGCGTAGGTATACGCTCTCAGAGTACTCTCATTCTGTTAGTAGTAGTCGTGGTATTAGTAATTGTATATCAGCATTTAATTTACAGTTCAGTTTAAAAACTTTCTCCACCTTCCTGAAGTTATTCAGAGACTCACTGGTCAATTTTCTTAAAATAATTCGAGAATAAAACTTTGCTATGGCAAGGATCACTATATTAAAATTGGGCACAACGTTTCGGCCTAAAACACTGGCCATCATCAGGTTTAACATTCAGAAATAGTCATCTGCCAAAATAGAGAGGAATATTAGGTATATTGCATATAAATGGCTAGGTTCCTAAAAGGTCATAATATTGCACAAATTACAAGTATTTTCCTTGTTTCCTAAATTCTAATATTTCAAATTGTAACACTATTGCACAGTCAGTAATAATATTGCATTAGTATTAGTAAACCTAGCGTGAATGACCCGAGTTAATTGCTACGTTATAGGCTTGGCGCAATTTGAGTGATTGAAAAAAATCTTCGGAAGGTTGATGTAAACAAGTTCGTGTTATTTCGATGTTGAATCATAAAGATATTACGGTAATTATGCAGCGTAGTTAAAAATCAAAATGAACAGTGTCATTCACAGTCAGCACTTCTGAAGCCACAAAAGGTCATGTCCCGGAAGAAATTCATGCTAGGCGACGCATTTCTCACGCGCGGGTGTGATGACTCAGGCATCAGATTTTTACGTGTCTGCTGCAGCACGTAGGATACGTCACTTCCTTTGTCCCCAAACTCTAAAAGCTTATAAATTCATTTGTTTCTTATTCCTATATTGAGAGGGAACATTTTACGTGCTAATATTGTCAGCATGGCGTTACATTCTGAAGTTGAGTTAGCTAGCAGGATAAGGCCTATAAATCGAGTAATTTTCAACAAGGAGTCACTGCTGTTTGGAGTTGTTTTCTGTTGTTCAAGTTTTGGTGAACGAGAAAGTTTCGTTGAAAGCAGCTAATATTTGTCCATATTTTTGCCAGTTTTTATTATTTATTGTCTAGTTAAGATATAGCTGAGTTCTCACGAGTGAGAAGTATGTTGTATGAGCGTATATTAATACATGTATTTACACTAATAGAAGAGTAGAAATTTTAGTATCGATATCGCCGCTGCCGCTGAAATTAAATTACACCTGCTACATCATTTGGTCTGTTGCATTTTCTGTGCGTCGAGCTTTTATTTTCTGTTAAATGCTCATCGACTTTCCTAACTAATTCTGTATCTAAAAGCTTTTAGAATTCGATTCAAACGAAGTATCAATTCTTCAACTTATTTCGTAGTATTAAAGAACCCAAATAGATATAAAAGACAGAAAGTAAGTCGCCACCCAGGCCACAAAAAGCGGCCGACTTACTGCAAGTGCGCACACTCTTCTCTCTTAGACTGCAAAAGACAATTTTGGACAACGTAGAGATTTTCAGGACTTTTCAACTCCACTCTAGTGTCGGGCCTGTCCCATTCAAGCCCTGCTTCAGAAGGACTGCTGAAAAGTTCCTGCCTTCAAAGGTTTAGACCACAGGCTGCATTTCCTCTGGTTAAACAATAGAGGAGGAGGAACTTATTGTTATATTGAACTTATTATATATATTGAAAGTCTATAAATTTAATTTATACTGTTAATTCAATAATTTATTACTTATACCTAAATTGGAACTTATTGCTTATAAAAGCTTAACAGTCGGAACAAGTTTGATGTCTCAAGGAACTATTTTAAACTTAAATTAGTGGTTTCGAGGAATAATACTTAATTTTGTTGACAGTACGCAGGGTGTTGGCTTGTATACAGTGCTGCCTATTGCGTCTTCGGCATTTACCGCTGCTGGCAGGACTTATCACCGACAGCCGGCGCTTACCTGGTGCAGTCTTGGAACGCTCCGCTTGCGTTCGCTACTCAGCCTTCACCGAATGTAGTCTTCAGCAGCCGTCGATAGTCGAATATTGGGATAGTTTACCGCAGCGTTTTCTGCCGTTATGCTTGCTCTTTCCATGGGACTCTGATATTGTGCTGCTATTTAATGGGCAGCTGTGCCTTGTTAATCGAAGTCAGCATAGTCTGTTGCGGTTAAGCTAGTCTTTCACAGCATAGGAATGTAACTTTGTGAACTTTATATTGCGCGTACTCTATTAATAATTATCCTTAGTCTTTTAACATTCATTTAATAAAATTTATTCATTACTAGTTTAGCTTTTTTCAACCTTTGCCTTCTGTTATATAAAAGGAGTTGCTAATTTCGTAGCTTTTTAGAACAAATTTTAAAGCGTTTGAATTAATCATTGAGAGAACTTACTAACAACGAACAATTTGTTTTTCAATCAATACATACAAACTGATTTGGATTTTAGGAAACTCATACATAACACAAAATGCCCGAATTAATAAAGTGAAATTTAAACCTTTACGTTTATGGAATTCCTCGGAAATTTATTTACACAAAGGCCAACTAAAGTTGCCATAAAAGACGAGTGCTCTCCATGTCAATTCATCTACCTAAAGCAGCACAATCGTCCCCCCCCCCACCTTAGAAGAAGAGCAGAAAAACGTTTACATTAACAAGCTGCAAAGCATTGCTGAATTACATTAATTCCCGTCGCGTATCATAGATACCGTAGGATATGGCTTCAATACATCTGAGTTTCTGTTTTTCTTGAAGGGAAAATTCTCCGTCAAAGGAAGACTGCAAGCTGAATGAATTAATTGTGTCTGCTGCACGTGAAAAATCATCGCTTCGTCTGTGCTTTGTGGATCAGCTACTGAATTTAAACGTCATGAAATGAGAGCAAACATATAATTATAATGTTCTGATGCATGGAGAAAAATCAGATTCATGGCCGCGATAAGAGAAACTGCAAGCAAGAAATGCATTCAGATAATAAAGAGATAAGAATCTCACTTTTGCCTACTTCTGCCATCAAGTCATCGATTTTCATCGAAACGCAACATGATTACGAACGAAATCTACAATCAAGCCTATTTTTTAAGATGTGGTCTCGAAATAAATACACGAAGTGTCTTATTATATTAGGTATACGTTTCGAATATACATCGTCCCCATAGTATGGTAGTTGTTGTATCCTACTTACTAAAGTTAGCGAACTGTAGCTGTGTACGCTTAGAACGGTAATAATAGCTTTATCGCAGAATTGACCACATCTCGACTATTTGGCTATAAATTTCAGTGAAAATTTCACTGAAAGTTAAACTTATGATGCTTATAGTGTCTGTAAATTTTAAAGCGACTAATCGTGCTGGTTTCAGAAAAAAATGTTTTTTTTTTGTCAATTTTACTAATTTAACGGAGCGACGGTAATAGCTTTTTTTCACAAAAAAAAAAAAACTTTTGCAGTTTTATATTACGAAAGGAGAAAAAATGAACAACACAAATGAAAAAAATACGTATTAAACAGCAAATCAATGGTGAAAAGTTTACAATGACTGAAAAAAGTCTTTTTTGCCGACATGACCAACATGACGTTTAACAATTTCAATAATCCTTGAATCCATGCAGCCAGATAATTTCTTTATTGCAGAATGTGGAACTGCCCTTGCTGCTGCAGCAACAGCATCCCACAAGACAGATTTTGAGTTGTACTGCCTTCTATCTGCGTAAATTTCCCTTTTGAGAAGGTCCCAGAAGTTTTCATTTTGGTTTAGATCAGGTGAGCACGGTGGCTAAAACCATTAGTTTCTCTCCATGGAACCCCAAAGAGTCCAGAAATACTGTAGTAGTACGGGCAGAGTGAGAATGCGCATAATCATGCATGAAAATAAAGTTTCGAAGCAACGAAAGGGGTAGTATGTCATCTAGCCATGGGACCAATGCGTCCTTCAACATGTCACAATATGATGTAGATGTAATTTTCACGTCATCAGGTACTCTAACCCACCTACAAGTCAATCCCATATGATACCAGCCCATATCATAACACCACCTCCCTGTTGTTGACGTTTTACGTGATGATGACACTCACTTCCAGGTAGCACCCAACCCTTACTCTTCCACCAGGTCTATCAAGGGTTGCCCGGAAAGAACATGATTCATGTTAATCTTCATGTATTTCTCTGCCCATTCCATCCTCAAAATTTTATGTCTTGGAGTCAGAGGAGACAATTTCAGTCGGGATTTGACAGAAGCAGTGGAGCGAAGGATGTAATTTCTTGTTGTTTTAGGCACTTCAGGAAGTCCAGCAACCGTAACAATTGATTTGTTTGCCCGAGTCTTTTACGTAGCTGACGAACAACATTTCTCATGTCTCTATCAGTAACAGTCTTTGAATGCCCACCATCTGATCGTTTTTTCGGTGGTGAAGGGTCCTTCAAGAATGTTGTCACTGTGTCAATATTTCGTCTTATTTTTCGGGCAATAACATCTGGAGAGTTGCTTTTATTTAGCAGTTCCTTTGATGATAATTTCTTTCTCCTCGTTACTTAGAGCTTTTCTGCGTCCCATTTTAGCAGAATATACAAGGAGCTTTATTGTCGTTCACCTCAAAAAGAAAGAAAAAAAAATGCGAAGAGTTGTCAATCAGGAGACACAGCAAAATGTAAACAAACTCAACAGTGTTGCCATAAGATGTCACGATTTCCCTGCAAGTTTCATGAAAATTTGATCGCGCAAGAATGAGATATGGTCAATTTTGTGCTAAAGCTATTATTTCCGTTCTAAGTGTAGACTTCGAAAATTTTGGGTCACATTGTGCTTCTCTCTTCACTCTCCCTATTCCTTCTGTCTCATAGCACCTCCAGGGCCTTCTTCCACTAGTTCCAAGTGAATTGCATCAATACATGTCTTACTCTACAATCCTCTATTTTCAGTTATATTGGAGCGTATGCACTTGAATGCTTTTACCCTTAGCCCTCTTGTGTCTTTGAAGGCAAAACTCGTTTCCTTTTTCAATTACGTCAGATCCCATGCATTTCGTGTTCCTCTTTCTCGCCCTCAGTCGATAGCGTTCCGGCTGCTGTCTCGTATACCTCTCCTCTGTCCTTAGCCACCCACACGACGTTGTTTGCAGAGAGCTATCCTGCGAGGCATCTCCGCCGTCCCTTCTTTCGCGCGATACATCCATCAGAAGATTAAAGGTGTTCGAGCTCCGAGTCATTCCCTTGTGTGGTCCAATTCCGTTTCTGAAACCTTCTGTGACCCCGACTTCGAAGTTGATACATGTAATTGCCTTATTACGCATATCGTTCATCATATTCATATCTCGTTGAGTCTTCTTGATTTCATCCTACTCCGCACCTTGCCTCTCGGGACTCTGCCGTATACCTTATCTATAGGTCTATGGCGGCAGTGTTGATTGTAAATGGTGTATACACATACCAGCTGCTCTCTATACTTATCCATCATCTTTTCTAGAGAAATTACTGCGTCTCTTGCGCTCCGTCCTCTCCTTAAGCTTAGTTACTGCTTACTATTTTGTCTGTTCTGCACCGTGCATCCAGGATACTCTCATCGAGCTTCATAGTCTGGGACCTTAATTTTATCCCATTATAATTGGAGCAAACTTGCACCAACAGCCCCTTTCGTCTATCATTTGGCAGTTGGTGTTCCGCCATTAATTTGTTTTCCTGGTAAACACCACCAGCTTTCCACTCCTTCCCCTATCACATTCTTTCCGTTGCCAGTTTCCTTCCTTCCATTTGCCACTCCACCTAATAAAGCTCCTTCTCACTCTCTTTGCTAACTTGTTTTCATGAACAGTTGTCTCTCTATCATCCTCCCGTTTTTTCTGGGCATAACATGTCCCTTTGTCGTATCTTGCAACACCTTATAGCGGAAAGATAGGTTTAAAATAGCATACATAATGACAACTATGTTTTTCCCAGTGCACGACGAGCATAAGCTTCATAATCAAACGCACGGAAGAATCTCCTTGGCAGAGCACTAGATCTTCTATCGAATATTGAAAGACAATTGGACTGTAATGACATTAGGAAGCTATTGCTCATGAGACAACAGCAAAAGCCCAAGTCTCATCAGACTTGAGCCAATTCTGAGCAAAGAAAAATTGTAAGCTTTTATTGAGCTTCGGAAAATTCTGCTAATAGAAGCTTGCAAAAATCAACATGGAAGTAATGAACATTATACGCGTAGTGAGCGCACGGGCTTTTTGTCTTGTTCTTTCCCTTGAAGTTTCTTAATGCAAATATTGAAAACCTTTGATGTGAGCGTTGGCTTAATGGATCGTCGAGCACAACTGCAGTTTTTGAACCTTCTTCGGGTTGGGGAAAGACGAATTTATTTTTTCAAAATTGTTTGGGCATTGACTCTTCTCATGTGCTTGCTTATCCGTTTGTTCCTTCTCGTCGTTCGTTGACTACCTATTTTCACCGTGCGTTTATTCACTTTGCCCGTGATTGATTTTGTATGAATTAAGGGCAGAAACCCTAATTGGAGTTCGTGTATGTCCTAGAATACGTTTTGCAATCTTAGCTCGATTCTTTTATTAATATTTGCCCTAAAGACTATTGAATTATCGATCTGCTGCTGTAGATGAATGGTATGTTGTAAAAATTATGATATAATTTATTAATTTGTCGTTTCGTTCAATTTTTTAGGAGAAGGGGGTCAGTTAATTATATTGAGTAGTTTAGGCCTCCTTGTCCCCAACAAGGACGATCTCACAGAGGAGGAAAGAAAGGACATTAAGTAGGTCAATAGAAGTATGGAATCCATGTGCGAGGATGTACCCATTATCCCATACAGGGTCAGCGCACATTGGAAGAGCAAGTCAGAAAAAAGAAAGGACAGACTAAATCTTCTTCACTGCAAGTCTGAAAAAGCAAGAAAGCAAAGTGGACACGAGAGGAACGACGTCCCGAAGGCCTGGCTATGGCTAAGGTGATTTGCAGGGTCGCCATGGGGTCACTGAACCCCTTATAAAGGACGGGCAAGGGATAAGGTGGGCCGTGGGGTAATGTTATATTAGGTCAGAAACTAAGTTTTTGCAAGTGTTAACATTCCCAAATGTTAAAATCTGTCAACAACTTAGTTTTTAACCTTATAGTTATGGTGGCACATCTTATTGGAAGTACTGCCTCCTCAATGGATCCTGTTATGTTTCTTTAGTCCTGGAGCTAGGTTGCTAGGATATCTTTCTTTCGTGCCCTCTATCCCTTGCCCCCTTTACTCCTACTATTACTGGCTATCTTGCCTCGTTCTTCTTTTCCAGCTTTGCTCTTCCCTCTCACTACGTTCTTTGCCTCTTTTTCTTTTTGTTTACTGCATCTCCTTCCGATTGCTTTGCTTCTCTTTCTGTTTTTTTTTCATTTACTACATGTCCCTTCGTTTTCTTTTCTTCCATTCCTCGGTGTTTTTTCATTTGCTGCATGTTCCTTCGTTTTCTGAGCAATTTGTTTTATTTTCGAATTGTATGCGGAAGTTACGAAAACGTTCAGATTCGCTACTCGTCGTGTTTTAAAAATTTCAGGAAAAGAAACAAAGTATCGATTCTTGTATATCACTACTGATGATGCTGCAGGAAGTTCTGTCAGGGGCGAGGAGAATACGAACAGAGGAAAAGAATAGGAAAACAAGGAAACTGACCTAACATACCAAAAGCCCATGTACTAGGCTGGCGGCTTTCGTTACACTTTATTCACAGTTGTGGTCTGCATGACAGTTTTCATATTTGATTGTAAATTAAAATACAATATTTGCACTATGCACTAATTAATAGAGTATGATGTGAAGATCGCCTAGAACTCTCTTCCTTCAAGTGTATATCTTGCTGCATCGTAGGTCAGTAAGCATTTCTTAGCGAAAAATGCCCGTTTGTTAGATTTATTATCGCGTAAACTAAATCTTCATTTCTCGTGAGAGAAGTACCGTTAATGAGCCCCACAAAAACGCAGTATTCTTTAAGAGCATTCTTTTGCTACCCAACTGGATCATTTGGCCACGTTATTATTTTTTTTTTCGTTGTCGCAAAGTAAGAGAGGTTTTCGTCGTGTAAGAGTGTCTTGCCACCCAAAAACTGTCGAAAGAAATGCGCTATCATCACAATCTCGTGCAGGCAGTCCTGTATAAGTAATGTAATTAAATGCTGTCTCTGCTACGAAAACTGATGTTTGATCGGGGCGGTAAGCGGCCAAGTCTTCGTCACGGAGTCGCTGATGAGCATATACTTGTCCTGGGCGAGACGCATAATCCAAATAAAAACAGAAATTGCTTGTTCTCTCTCTGCCCTTCTACTCCAAGCAGAAATTGTTCTTGCTCAAACAAGGTGAAATGTTCGTACAAAACCGCTAGACAGGGGCATTGTTCATTGTCACCCTCGTGTCTGAGCAAGAGTAAATTCTTCGCCTTTTTGTTCCATGTCTGTTGCTTTGCCAGAACTCTTACGGTGCAAACTGAAGTTCCTCGTGGTTTTGCTTCACGACTACTTTTTTTTTACTGGTACCCTTGCTGGACTGGGCAAATTCCTCATCGTTTTTTTTTCTATGCACTATTTTCAAACGAATCCCCTGGCCGTCCGAGACATATTTTTCGTTTTTTTTTGTAGTTTCTTGACCCGAGATCTATCAGTTATAGGAAAATTCGTTCTCTTTTGTTTCTTTGCAGTTGTAATCGGAGTAGTTTACGAGTGACTGATTTTATAAGTTAGTGCCTTCAACTTGTAACCCAAATACCAACCATGGACGCTCACATGGTCCACCAGGTTATGCCAATGAACATTCCACCATGTCTTTGTGTCCGAAGTTCCCCCCTTCTTTGCTTCTGCACTTTTTGGAAGAAGTTCCGACGCGCCGTCTTACGACCAGAATAAAGACCGTCCTTCCGTCTTACTGCCTTTCGGTCCCATTCAGGCCATCATATCTTCGCATGGCAAATTCCGAGCTTTGTTACTGCTTTCTTATCGCTTTTCCGAGTCTCCAGGGCATGATTTAAGTTTGTTCCTTTCGCCAAGTTACGACCTGAATAACGACAGTGTTTCTCTCTCACCATCTACCTTCAATAGACAGCCCAGTGTCTACTGTGCGCATATTTTTCATATTGTTTACTTCTTTACATTCAGCAGAAATTGCTGAATTCATGAAGTCGAAAAGGTCTACCAGTTCATCCTGCATCCAGAACGACGACCATAATCCTTGTCTTCTTGCTGTCTACGTTCAACATTCAGTCCATCATGTCTGCTAGAAAATTCCATGCCCATATTTAGTTTTTGGTGCTCTAGTTCTGAATCTCTTTGCAAGCTCATAATTTGGAGCAGGAACACAAACCCTAACTACAATTACAACCTGAATACCAATTGTATCCCGATTAAGGGCCATAATCCTCTCCTTCCCACTCTTAACAATCAGTCCATCATGTCTCAGGTAGGCAAATTTCTATTCTTTTTTCTTTCTTGGCGATCTGTTTTATGGAGCTCTCTGCGAGCTCATGATTTGAAGCAGGTCCAGCGCGCTAACCTACGACCAGAATTTGATAATTTCTGGAACTTAATAACAGCTCGGTGGTTTGAAGGCACTACTACTCTCATTAGCTGCTCGAGGGCTCACGTCCATTAGTCTCATTTGGATCTTCGTGCTCTTGGTAAACTTCAATTACTCAACGGATCTCAGTGTGTCCTCCCACTGGACTCGAGAGCTCTCTGTCGCTCGAGAGTCTCTGCTGCACTCGCTCCCGTCACTCTAAAATAAATTATCTCCTCTGTCAGTTCAAGACGAGCGACTCTGGATCTTGGAGTGCGTACAAGATTGCGATAAGAGCAAAATGTGACTTCGAAAGGGACTGTCTAGAGCCTGAACGAACGAGTCCGAGCCTTTTCTAGAGCCATTTGATGTCTTCAAAAGTTTGGCTCTCAGTCGTGTGAATAGCATTTTATATGCAAATCCATTCGCTATGGGGAACGGGATTTGAAGAAAATGCATTATTTTTAAGAAATATCTTATGAGAGAAAGACAGGTTTAAGTGCCAATGCCGAATTTTGCAGTTATCTAATGTCTGGGAAACGTAAAAATTATTGCGAAGGGCGACGCTTTCCTCGCATTAATTTCAAGGCTGCACAGTAAAACTGCAAGGCTTTCCCCCTATCTCTCTCAGGCTCAAAACTGCTCATTCCCAGGTTGTAGATTTCACTGACAAAGAAAGTTTACACCGTTTGCACTGGCTAATGTTGCCGTAAAGTGCTGGATGACAAGACGGATAAACCATTCCTCTTATTATTCAAGTAAGAAAAAACTGATTCATATCAAGCCTTTAGGAATGCACTGATATGATACAGTATAATGAACACGCGGCTTGCAAAAGTGTACGGCCAAGTGCAGCGGGAGCCCCATCTCTGAGCAACGTCTGACTGTTTCGACGCTGATGAGACACTGGATAAAGCGTCTTACCGGCAGGTAGACCGAGCAGCGTTTCTAGTAACTATTGTTGTATATATATTTAAACTGTTTTATATATACGAGTTGATTTTAAGTTGATCTTTTTTTTTTCATCTGTATGACGGCTTCAAAGCTTGTTGCTGTGTGTTAATGATGCTAAGATTTGTCATTGCTACTATGCTACTATAGAGACAATGCAATAAAGATACCTTATGTTGAAAAGTACAGACCGGTAAGTGTAGAGAGAGTTACGATGTTTAGATGAAACTCTGCAAGCGCCCAAACATTTGATCACAGTTATCAAAACAATATAATGAACCCCGTCGTGTATTTTTTATGTTTATATATTTCCCGTCATACTTTTAACGATTTACCGTACCTAGGCAAAAAATAACTAGGTTGCAGATTTTGCAATTATTGTAGCGCTTTAATGGAGATCGGTAAGCGAAAATTGGACCAGATTGCAGAAGGGGGCCAAAGATGGACTTCTTATACATTTAAATGAATGCACTTCTTGCTCAGCTAACGTAACGTTGAAATCCAAACAACGAAAATATTGATTTTATATCTTGTCTTAGCTCTGCTATGGAGTCTAAGTTTTAAATTACCTTTTCCATACATTGAATCTATATTTTCTCTTGGTTCATGACGTGCAATTTAAAAAATGATCAACGAAGTAGAGGAGAAGCGATTTTTGATAGTGCAGTAGTGCAGCACCGTAATAATTTTTCCAGCTTGCTCTCTTCCTTGGACGAAGCAGTTACCACTTAAGAGCAAAAATGCGATGCACTGAAGTTCTATCATATTGTATGAAGAATACGCGACGGGGAATTGAATAAAATTCAGTCGTACGTCATTCTTGTTGAAGTAAACTGTTTTTTTCCCATGTCATCCAATATAAGGACGGAGTGTGATCCTCAAATGAATTGAAACTGAGAGCACTCATTTTTTATGACAATTTGAATGGCCGTTGTAGCTTATTCTTCAGAAGCATATTAATTAGAAACGTTTGAACAATGAAGTGGGGACATCACTACTTCCTAGTTGTCATTTTTGACAACTGGCGCTCTAGCGCTTAATATTGGACATGTGCCAAATGAATAGTAAAGTAGAGTTAACAAAAATACCTTTATGAGGCTCCTATAAATGTTAGTCCATGTCCAGCTATTAGCCAATCATTTGAAACCTCGTGCTTAAAAATGGCAGCAGTGGTTCCCAGTGGAGTTGAGCGCTTGCTATCAGTGCCGATTGAGAGACTTCCAATCGGTGCACAAGTTGAAATCTTCATATTTGGCGTATTTGGTCTGTTGTTGAGAGTGGAAGTTCACCAGACGTCCAAATTTTACTGCAGTACTTCCAATTGGAACGCAATTGGAATCAATGGTAGGGAACTACTGCATGATGGAAACTTGTATGAAACTAAATTGGCTGTGCGACAATTGATGTATTCTCCTTGACGGCGTTTCCCTAAAAACAAATGTATCCATACCACCATGGCCTTGAATGCGGTATGCCCGTTATTTCAGCTTTGGATATATTATTGTGATATTCATGCTACAACTACTTGGAATCTGCTATTGCCGTGTGCACGCTACCGCAAGTTTGGATGTATTATTGTGTAGAAGTACATCTTTCCAGTGCACGCATCCAGTTTTTGGTTCACTGAGCTCACTGTTTTACGGAACATTGCAATCCCTCGGTAATTGGCAATGTTCCAGAATGTTTTTTTTTCAGTGGCCAACTACAGATTGCAGCTGCACTCCAGTAGAAATCTATTGATCTCGAAACTTTCTGTATATTCGTATATCTCTGAGGGACTGATAACTGACGAGCATGTCGGATGGCAATCTTCAGTTCAGCGTTGATGGTCGCATTGCGCAGAGGAAGACACGGAAAAAGCCCTGATATTTATGGCACCAGCGTTTTGGAATGGAAATTGAGCGGCACTGCAATTAATCTTTTACCGGGCAAGCGGCCATTTATGGTTGCTTCTACAATGCTGTTCTTGGGAGAGGGTTATAGGTTCAAGGAGGTTTGATGGAAAGGAGGGAGCGAGGAGCCTTGACGATGAAGCTAAACTTTCCGGTACGGTCTGGCAGACTAGCTGCACATATGTATTGCCATACCATGGAGTTTTTGGAGGTTTTTTGGGTACTGCCCTGCAAAGAAAAAAAAATGAGTATGTATTGTAGTGGGCGCGTGTACGTGCGTGAATCGAAGCACACCAAATTGTATGTACGAGGATTGGCTGGCAGGCTGCAGCTGTTGTGGCTGGACAAATCAGCAATGGGACATTGAAAAGTTGCGGGGCCTTGCAGGCGGACTATACCTTATTTGATTTGTTCTGTCAATAATCATAGCCAGACTGCACTTACTGTATTTTTGTGTGGAAAGACCCACCGTCAGAAAGCAACGACGCCGAAAAAAATAATAAGCTGCGTCCCCTCATTCTATTCAACTTCCTTGAATGCGTTAACTATCTTCGCATCGACGAGTGGTGAATTACCCTGAGCATACGCTCGGAAAACACATCACGGCCATTCCGTCTCGTGCTATCTCTTACGAAATTTCTCATATGCCATGTGGTTTTGCGGTGATTTGCCAAGCTTACTTTGTTATCATTTTTCGGAGCCTTTTTAAGCTATGTTGTTATTTTGCGGTGCCTAGTCAAGCTCTGTGCACAATCACTTCGCTTTGTCTTACAAAGCACCGTTTGTTATCGTTTTCCTGATCCTTGCTAAGCTTGGCTTGTTATCATTTGGGGTGCTTCGCGTAGTGCTTTGTGTTTATCATTTCAAGGTCCGAATATGTGGCGACATACATAGAAAGCTTTGCTTTTAAATGAGTTGAGGCGTATTTTTCGTTGGGCAGCAAAATTTTTCACTCATGTATATATTCTTTAATTACTTCAATGTAATGTTAAAACATCTAAGTTATTTTTCCAATACTGTACCTTCGTCTGAAGTTTCTGACGATACACGCCGAAGCCCAGCAAGTTGGGACTTCTTTTACCTCTCATAGTTTCCTTAAATTAATTACCAAAATTAAACTTTTGTTGAAAGAGAGCAACACCTTCAATCGTGCCCTCCTCAGGAAACATTGGGCGTGCCAAAGAACCCTGAGTTGCTCTTTACTCGTCCTATCTTAATTAAGGGTCGAATCCCCATTGTTTGCTATCGTAGCATAATCAAGGTAAGCTTTAGTTAGGAGGCTGAGGCCTCAGGATATTTTTTCAGTAGAAACACGGTTTTGCTGCCTCGATTTGCTCCAATGCGCAGTTTTCATTTGTGTAAAGCCTAGTTCACACCAGGCGAGTACTCGGCCGAGACAGTACAGTCGGCCGAGTAGTAACCCGGTGTGATAAACAGAGACAATACTCTGTCGAGTAACACGTTGAGTAACTCGGCCGAGTACTCCAACATCTTGTTTGGATGCCCAAGGTTGAGCTGAACACCGTATGAGCACAAAAAAGTGAACTCGTTCAAAGAATCAACCACAAGGTCTTCACATCGTCCGAGCACGGGGCGAGTCAGTGCCAGGGGCGTCTACTCGGCCTAGAGGATAAAAATCACTCTATCATACTCGCCCGCTGGATTTGCTCGGCCGAGTACTACTGTCTCTCTTGTTCACATCGGGTTACTTATTTCATTCCAATTTTGTAATGTCTATGAGTACTTAATAAAGATTATTATTATTATTATTACTCGGCGGCCGACTGCACTGTCTCGGCCGAGTACTCGCCTGGTGTGAACTAGGCTTTAGGGTTTCCTGTTATTTTCTTAACGCATTTTCCTTGTTTTTTTCTCTCCTGAAACATCGTCCATTGTCTAGAGCGTCTGAAACTGTGATGCACAGTTACTCGCATGGAATTTAAAATCTGTCCATTGCTTCAAAGACATAACGGTAAACGGTTTACAATCGCGCTGTTCCAAGTAAGCAGCACTGCGATAACCCGTAATTTCAGCTATATTTCATGAATGCATGAATGCAGTACTCTGGGGGACGAATGGTGTTAGCGTCATTTCTGTTCCTGCAAACACAAAGACTCCTCTGTTTAATGTAGCAATACTGCAGCCAAAAACATTTTGGTACGAGAACCAAAAAAAGATCGTTCTTCCAAAGTACTCAATATTGTATTGTACCACGTCACTAGGCCAAAAACATTTTGATCTCGGGGTAATAGGTCTATATATTATGTGTACCACATTGAGCACGAAAACTATCGGCTTTCCTCCTTGTGATCTAATATGTTTACTAGAATTTTTTTTACATTAATGTGAGCTTTCTCTGTATGTAGCCCTGCATGAACCGTAAGCGGTGTACATTTGTCCCGTGGCATGAAAAATAATGCCGAATATGTTTTTCACATTCGTTCAAGCAATGTGGCATACACCTGTACAGTTATTGTATACCAATCATCACCAGAGAATAAGGTTTTTTACTTTTATTGGTTTGTGCATGAGTGCAAGCAGGACGACTCAAACCAATGGAAACTGTACAGTAAATTCAGCTCGTGTAAATTTATCCGCAGGAAGTTATCAAATGGTAGATTCATCGAACGGTAAGTTCATCGAATAGTAAATTCATATAGCCTACTGATAAATTCCGCGTACGGTAAATTCATCGCAGTAAATGCGTCGAAGAGTAAGTTCATTGCTGTAAACTCATCGAATTGTAAATTTACTGAAGAGTAAATTCTTATCTGTACTTTCATCGAATGATAAGTTCATCGAACGGTAAATTCATCGATGGGTAAATTCATTACTATAAATTCATCGAATACTAACTTCATCAAAAGGTGAGTTCATTGCTGTAAATTCATCTAATTATTATTATTTAATCACACCAGACTGGCGACTTAGGAACGGGGAAACTCCATGAGGTTGAAAAACTCCCACGCAACCAGCCCAGCGAGTGAAGAAAAAAAAAAAGAAAAAGAGAGGATCCGAGATTACAGAATAGCTCTGAGTACAGATCGTTTTTAGGCTGCCAATACCAGCACCAGCAAAGACAGCCATCAAGACCATTCCAAACATCCACTCACGATGGAAAAAACGAACGGGAATACTGGTCCGTACGGCTGCAAGGCAAACTCATGAAGAGCACCAGTAGGCCGAGTATACCTCACCCGAACAAATGGCTCTAGAAGAAATCCAGACAGTGGATGACTAGGGCAGATATAAATTTTATACAAAAAGTAGACCCTACCTACTTTGCGACGATGCGCCAGATCACAAGGCACAACTCCATCTACTTAACATAACCTACATTACCTAGCTAAAACATAACCTAAAGTGAAGTAACCTAACCTCCACCCACGCTTATTCTGTTTCGCATGTACGCCAGTCGCTCTCGATCCGGTTGCTCTCATTCTACTTCTAAATGAAAGGGAACAGTTACATTTGATGAATTTATCTTTCGATGCAGTTACCATTCCATCAATTTACCAATCAATCAATTTACCATTCAATCAATTTACCATTCAATCAATTTATCATTCAATCAATTTACCATTCAATCAATTTACCAGTCAATCAATTTACCATTCAATCAATTTACCAGTCAATCAATTTACCATTCCATAATTTACCATTCGATGCATTCACCATTCGATGCATTTACTATTCGATGCATTTACCGTTCGATGCATTTACCATTCGGTGAATTTACCATTCGATCAATTTACCATTCCATCAATATACCATTCGATGCATTTACTATTCGATGCATTTACCATTCGGTGCATTTACCATTCAATTAATTTACCATTCCATCAATATACCATTCGATGCATTTACCATTCGATGCATTTACTATTCGGTATTCGGTGCATTTACCAGTGAGTGCATTTACCATTCGATGCATTTAGCATCCGGTGCATTTACCATTCGATCAATTTACCATTCGATGCATTTACCATTCGATGCATTTACCATTCGACCAATTTACCATTCGGTGCATGTACCATTCGATTAATTTACCACTCGATGCATTTACCATTCGCATTCGATAATTTACCGTTCGATCAATTATCGTTATATGAATTTACCTTTCGATCGGTTTACCTTTCGATCAGTTTACCTTTCGATCAGTTTACCATTTGATCAATTTACCATTTGATCAATTTACCATTTGATCAATTTACCATTTGATCAATTTACCATTTGATCAATTTACCACTTGATCAATTTACTATTTGATAAATTTACCATTCGATCAATTTACCATTTGATCAATTTACCATTTGATCAATTTACCATTGATCAATTTACCATACGATGGATTTATCATACGATAAATTTGCCGATGCATTTACCATTCGATGAATTTACCGTCGATCAATTTACACACTCCAATGGAAGTTGTTACTCCTACTCATACCTCAGGGCATGGAATTTACGCGCGAATACACCAGATGGCACAAGGCTATGAATTACTGTTACTACTCCTCACCATGGAGTATGGTTTTCACAGGGGTACAAGCATTTAGCAAGATGACACAAACCGATGGAATTACGGTCACTACCCATTACCAAGGGAACGGTTGTGCCTGAACGTCCCTGGTGCTGGTGGAGACGGCGGTGTTCCGGCTCGCTGGTGGCAGCGAGCCAGAATATTATCTGCATCTCATTTTGGACTACCCACTCCCTACTCCTTGGGTGGTGCGGGGATAATTTGCCTAGACCGTAATTCCGCTATCTCATTTTGTGGTGCCCATTCTCCACCTGTTTAGTGGCTGCAAGGAAATGTTTATTAGTGCGGCAACTCGTAACTTTTTGGCTTAAGAAATTCACCCGTTGACTTTTATGATCAGCTTTTGCAGGATTTGCGTCATTTACGATACTGAAGGATCCGGATCGTGTGAGTTACCCTTAACGAATAAGTGCAGCAAATTTGAGTCACTCTAAGATAGTGTAAGTTTTGTCACATCTAATTTTTTTCCCTAGGTCGTAAACACCTTTGTAGACTACTGCTGAGACAAAAAAAAAGGGGAAAAAAAGTTCAGGAAATTTTTCTGTCGTGGGTTTAAATATAGATTCTCCTCGGCAGTGGTGAATATTAACTACCCGGTCCGTTCTGTGTAGCAGCGCCAAACTTGTATAATTCATGGGAGTCGATATGTTACGGCTGTCAAAAGTTAGGAGAGTTGAAGTATTAAGATCAAAAGATTACATTTGCATTGCGTGCAGCGCTTTGGAGTCGGTCGCTAGTGGCTATCAGATCCAAATGCAAACAACATTCTGGCTTGTTGCCAATCACCGGAACTGCTGGCGGCCTATGTAAGTGGGAGGCTCGAGGTTCCCACTCGGATTTTATGGCTGTTTTTTGTGCAGTCGTTTTGCCTTGCACTTGCTCTCCGCCTCTAAAGAAATGCAGGGCTTACGTGAATACTGTCGAGCTCAAGGATTTTATGCCTATTTGCCTGTACTAGTTTTCCCTAGCACCGATTTCCCGCCTCTCGAGAAACACATTTAGACTTTCTGTCAAGTTTCTCAGGCCTACTGATTTTATGTTCAGTTGTGTACAGCATTTTTTTGCCCAACATCGAGCCCCTTCCCTTACCCTCTGTAGAGGACCATTGGGTTTTGTGGGGTGAAAGCTGTTATCGTTAAGAGATTTATGCCCAATTTTCGCAGACCCGTTTCTTTACATGTGTTCTTACATTGTACCTACCCAAAAAATTTTTGGATTATGTGAAAATTTTCAGGCTGAAAACTTTTATGTCACTTTGTTTGATCTTTTTCCATCCTACTTACTCTCCACCTCTCAACAAATATAGCGTCTGTGTGAAAACTGTCGGGTTAGGATTTTAGGCCCATTGTTCTCCAGTCTTTTTCCTTCACATTGACTCCCCTCGTTTCAAAGATTTATGTCCATGGCTTAGTTCATGTGCATGGGATATTCGGAGGTTCGAAGAGAGTCTGGTGATTTGTCTATAGTATTTATCCTTTGCGCCGACTCTCCCTTCCTCCAGGCAAGTATGTACATTACTCAGTTTATGTGAAAACTTTTACGGGCAAAGACCGTTACGGTCTGACTGCGGAGCTGTTGCCCGGCCCCCTATCGGAAATTTATAGGCGGTTATCAGCTGCCTGTGAGTTAATTGTGAAGGTCATCCGATAACATGGGATAAATACCTATAATAATTGTGAAGGTCATCCGATAACATCGGATAAATATCTATAATAATTGTGAAGGTCATCCGATAACATCGGATAAATACCTATAATAATTGTGAAGGTCATCCGATAACATGGGATAAATACCTATAATAATTGTGAAGGTCATCCGATAACATGGGATAAATACCTATAATAATTGTGAAGGTCATCCGATAACATCGGATAAATACCTATAATAATTGTGAAGGTCATCCGATAACATCGGATAAATACCTATAATAATTGTGAAGGTCATCCGATAATATCGGATAAATACCTATAATAATTGTGAAGGTCATCCGATAATATCGGATAAATACCTATAAATTTCTGATTGCCGGAGATGTACGCGGTGAAGCGACGGAATTACAGAAAAGATTAATTGTTGCTATATATTTAGGCAGTGAAAAAAAAGGGTTCTGATTGACCACTCGTCACAGGGTTATAGGTTCTTCAGTGCCCCTATACAGTATAATAACAGAGTTTGTTGATTCGTTGGTCTCGCTGTCCGTATCCAGTTCGTATCTTGGGCCGGCTGCCCACTAGCGACTTTCGTTGCCGGTAGCAGCCGTGGAAGCTACTCGACTAATCCGACTGCTTAGACGTGGTCGTGACATCAGCATGACGTGTATGAACATTGCGCTGTAATTCCTAAAATATCGATCTCTGTGGGCCTTAAACCGCTAATAATTAAGAGCGGTCGTTGAAAACTCAACGTTGCCACTATAGCTATAGTGTAAAAGTAGCAGTAGCGAATGAAATATTTGAAAATTTTTGAATCAGTTAAACTTTGCGCAAGCTGAAGCCGTGCCGTAGCGACGTGAACGGATTAGTTGAGTTGCTTCTAAGCTGCTAGCGGCAACGAAAGTCGTTAGTTGGCAGCCGGCCTAAGATATCGTTGAAACCACAGGTCCAGCTGAAATTTTTAATTTTTCTTAAAATTTCTTTTGATCATTGTATTTTTTCCCAAATTTGGAGCTAGGCTTTCAATTTGTCTAAAATACTGCTAAGCAGAGGCGTGTTGCAATCAGGTCTTCGGTGTCACCGTGCTACACCGGCCTCCAATGCGACACAGGTTGGGTAGCACCGGGGGACACCGACGACAACCCTCCAAAATTGAGGGTTATGAGCAGGGTAACACTGCCTTTGTTTAGAAACATTGACTTTGATACTTAACAATTTGTATTAAAAAATTTATGGCTGCCATATATTACTTGAATTCCTGCATTTCAAGCACTATTCCGTATTTTTTCAACCTTTTATCCTAAAATACAGCCATAATAAGGCTCCGCACGTCGCATTCACCGCTACACGAGGTGACACCGGGTAACACTGTGGGGGTAACACCGGCGTGTGATTGCAACACGCCCCGGTAGCATTATTATACTCATGTTCACCCGTCTGGGGGCATAGGATGGGCCATAGGATCTATGGGTAGATTAGTTAGGTTTGCCATCGTATATCATGGGCAGCAATAACCCCAGCGGACCCTGCAGGCTACTTTAGCCTTAGCTAGGCCTTTCGGAGGTCTTTCTTTCGTGCCCATTCTGCTTTCCACTTTCATACTACTACTGATATTCCTTTCCTCTGTTATTCCTCTTCTTTCTTGACGTGCTGTTCCCATGTACGTTGATCCTGAGTATTCCTTCTGTTTGCCTTTCTTTCTGTGTGGGATATTTGGGTTAGGAAGCTTAAGCGATCGATGAGTGTAGGATGAGTGACCGGCAGGACCCGTGTAAATTTAGTTGTATTGACTCCACCTCTGGACACAAGTCATCAATATAGGTAGTACAGGATCAATCAAAGAAGCCTAGGTATGAGGCCGCATCCTGTTGTGCCCGCTCGCTGACTCATATCATGTGTAAGCTATGTACTCTATACGAATATGAATAGCGTAACACGCACACCGTAGTAAAAAAGGAAAGGTAGATAGGTAAGTAACTCCGAGTAAGTATAGATGGACACGACTTAAAGGACCTTTGGCTCATTGACCTTCGCCTGGTTTCTTATTTCAAGAGCTCGCTGGCTGGTTGGCTGTCATTGGGCTTGCGTACCGGCTTTTGAATAATTTATATACATACATATATTTCCTCCAAGATTGGACGTAAAGTCATTTCAGCCAGCATGTTCCGTCAGCCAGCTCCTGCTTCACTAAGTGGCTTGTGCGGTGTAGGCACCTTAATTGTGAAGACATTATTATTAATGGTAACTGCAAGAAGTGTCCCCGCTGAGCACGCGCAGTTTAGATAGATACCTCGAGTTTCTTCGTTCCATACGTTGGGTGTTTATATCACCTCCAATTGTGTTTATTCTAAGTTTAACTACTATAAATTAATTGACGGTAGGTAATAATTTACATTGTGTACTTACATATATCCATGTGTCTATAAGTATTTATGTGTAGATATTGTACATATAGTTTTTGCAGGCCATGTTCTGGTGAAAACTTGGCAAAAATTAGGTCAGTTAGCGATATTGGTGAAATTAAGAAGCCTTGAAACTTAATTCACTGTTTACTTTATTGGAAATTTTATATGTAACTAGGAAGTCAGGCCAATTTTCTTTTCGGTAATTCGATTAGACCTTTTTAACACAAGCTCTATTTCTAATAAACAATCTTGCTTCTATTGTACTTCACAAAGTCAAATACATCCTTTCAAACTTGCATCGTTAATAGCACTAAGCCATTTCAGTTGTTGATAAATTTAGGTAGGCAAATTCCAGTCCCTATAGCAGTTGCATCATAACGGTATTATTTATATCAGTTGTTGATAAACTTATACTAATTCTGAAACATAAATAGACGCCCTAGGATTAATGTTGGTGGGACGCGCTGGGGGGGGGGACAACACTGCCCTCGGTACCACAGTTCCGGTGCCCACAGCTCAACGGTCGCGGTCCTCTTCCGTGCAACAAAACTGCAAGTTAATTCAGCCGCTACATTTTGTGGCCGTGGTGATGCAAGCTTTGATTAGTTATGAGCCGAGCTGTTAATTTTCGTCTATTTTTCCTTCTTATTTAGTTGGTCAGTCTTGTTATAAAGATGAAGAGGTTGAAGAACTTTTGTTAGACTCGCTACCAAATGGTCAATAGTCTTTTGCCCATCAGTAATAGATGTGCTCAATATTGGTCGTCGCCGTTTAATTTTTGAGAGGCTTCCAGTGAGATCTCATAGTACGGATAAATGCAATCAATGTTACTCTTCACCGTTATATTTTGTGAACCTTCTAATAAGAACTTGTAGTAGTAACAGTGATGGATGCGCTCAATGTTACTCTTCACAAATAATTTTTGGGAGATTTCCAATAAATTTAAAGTTGTACGTTATTTTCAAGTTGCAGCAGATCGTTGATTTTCAATTATTATATAGGAAGCATAGCTGGCAACTCAACACACGTCGCGTGAAATGCATAAGAAGTAACTCAGCAATTGTATCCGAGCTCTATTTGTGTTTTTTTTTTTATACTTCCTGCTATGTTTTACATTGGCATACATACTGAAACTCTTATTATTCTTTAGTGCAGGCAAGATGGGCATCTTCCATGATCCGCTTCGCTAAAAGCACGCCAATTAAACAGGGCCTCTCTTGACGTCATTCTCTCTCACTAGCCAGTTAAGCGGCCTTTCCAAATTTTCTGTTACTCTTAGCATTGCTTGTAAACATTCTCCGGCATCTGTACTGTAGATATTCACCTCAACAATTATTTTCATACCTATATTAAGATGCTACTGTTACTCATTAGTCATACATGCTGTACATACTTTCTAAGTTGAATTTCTTTATTACCGATGATACAAGGTAGGCTAACCAGGGTTCCTATTCTAAACCTTTCCTTGCCTCAAAATTTAAGCCTGACTGGAAATACCAGCCGCTGTATATACCAGCAACAGTTTTCGATAAGTTTCCGGGAAATTCGAAGAATTTGTCGTTATATTCCGATTATACTTCACTGTAGCAGAATAATTTAAAGCCAAAATAAGGATGGTGCTACCCAGCTCCTTTTCAAAGTGGAGTAATTGATCGGACTCACCTTTTAATGGTTAAAGTTGACAGGTAGTACCTATGTGCCAGTTGTGCCTCCTTCATACTCTAGCATTTTGCATCACAATCATGAAACATGAAAGTAGACCGTCACAAATTCATTGCCATAATTATTAACAGCTGGACATACTATTCTCTTCAAAATTTGTTTATTATCCAGCAGCTGATAACGTTACTATTTACACGCGAGAAAAAAACCTGCTATCACGTCACGGTGAGCCGTTTCGCCTTATTCGGTCATAATTTTTGAACACCAGATGATATTTTGCTTGTGTGCTCCTACGTGTTTCACAAAGGATTCTCACTTAGAAAACACTACTTTAAGTAATAAGAAGAAATGTTTTCAGTCCCTAAATGAAATATGACGTAGTGGGTAGAAGCAGTTTCTGCGCTGTGGAAATAAGTTGTGAATTTGAAAATTAATTTGTATAAAATCCACAAATTTCATTCGTGAATCTTAACTTGTTTGGCTGCGCCGCTGTGAAACGTATATATTTTGTTTCTGAAAAGCTCAAATGGTGTAATTTGCCTGCTCCACACGCTTTGAACCTTTAATTTGTTCCATTTCTGCCACTCGAGATAGATGTTGTTACGCTCCTATAGCGACATAAAAATTTATTTGCTGGTCACTTGGCTAAGACATGGCCGAGGTGATCTTCAATTTACTAGTGAAACGGGATCGAGGATAATGTTTTGCGCCTCTTCTGAAGACTAATCTTATTCTTTTAGCTACAGACTGTCATTTGTTACTAACATTTTACCCTCTTGTGGGGCTACATTGCTTAAAAATTCCACTTTCAGCTTGTCGGTGGAAAGTCTAGCTGGAGTCTAACGAGGGACCTGTTAAGTAACATATTTGGTTAGAAATGCTGGAAAAGAAAATTGCCACAATTTGCAGTCCTACATGTACATGACCCAAACGACTTCCATATTTTTTATTATACACGAGAAAGTACTCACGTAGGGTGCTACCGAATTTGAACTCGCAAGCATCTCTTTGATCTGAGGTGCTGAGGTCAAAATGCCCGTAACGTTGAAGGTATTTACGATGTGTGCTGCAGGAAAACATAAAGTGCCTATTTCTCACTGTCGGTTACATTGCATTAACTTACTTAAAAGACTTGTGGCTGCGATAATGTTATCATTGTGCCTTACGTCACAAATTTTTTCATAGTCTGACTTGACTGGATTTATCTAAAATCGTTTTAGCACTTCTTTGTAGCTTATATCTCTTCCTGGCCCGTAACAAATAGACTGATTTTCTCAGCCACCTAATTAGACGGATCGGCTCTCTCAAGTTCCTCGTCTCGTCTAACAGCTAATTAACTTGTTTCTGTAGCTTATATTTCAATACTTTTACCACTCATTCGTTTCGCTTACTCGCAACAAATAGGCTGATATTCTGTGTCACCTAATTAGATGGATCGGCTCTCCTGAGATCTTGTCTCCTCTTGCAGCTGATTAACTTCTTTCTGTAGCTTACATTTGATATTTTGCTGTCGCTGCAGCCTCTCCCTGAGGGGCCTGTGGCTGCTGGAGGATGTTTCCGTCCGACCTCATTTGCAGTTATGGGACTTGGTGTATCTAGGTAACGTTATGGTGGGTGATATCGAGGTGGGTAGGAGAAGTAAAATAAGGGTAGGTAAGGGGTAAGGTTGATACATGGATATCCATGTACAAACCTTGGGTAAGGTGAGTGTGGGGTAAGATAGGGTTAGGCAATATGAAGTAAGGCCAGGTAAGATACTGTATGTACGGTACTAAGTAAGGTAGAGCTGAGAGACTGAGAGGAAAGGTGGTTTGGTAAATACCATTTGGATGTATAAGAGGGTGGCTGGGTGAGTACAAAGTAATGTAGGGATAGTTAAGAAGAGTAACAGTAGAGTAGGTAGGACGAGTACGGAGTAAGGTAACGATGGGTTCGAGGAATGAAAGAAGCTTAGTTGGGATGAGTTCTAAGTAATGAAAGAGGGAAGGGGGCGTAAGAATAGTAAACGTTGAAGTAAACTGGTTGAGTGCCATATGACGTACTGCTTGGATGGAGTACCCAATATCTTGGAGGTGGGTAGGATGAGTGAAAAACGTAAAAAGAGTGTATACGAAATTAAGTATCATAGGGATGGGAAAAGGTAGGGCGGGTAGGATAAGAAAAACAGGTAGTTAAGGTGAGCAAGATAAGGTTGGTGGGAAATAAATGAAATTGGTTGTACAGAGAAAACCGCTGAAGACGGCAATTTTGGAAATTGTTAATTTGTCCGTCTTAACCGGTGAGAGTTGCTAACTGAAGTAGGTCATGTATGTCATTTCTATAGTTGAGGCTCACCACAGGAGACTTCCGCTTCGAGTGCTGTAGGAAAACTCCTAACAGAGAAGTAACCAGCTTGAAAAATTCTGTTGGTGTCTGGGAATTCATTATTGAAGCATATTTTCATCAAATATGTGAATAGGTATGTTTTTCCATGAGTTTTAATTAAAATAGTGTGTCTTTATTTGATACTTATAGTTTGTAATACTTCCACATTGCATTTGTATAAACTACATAGCTAAATAAGGTACATTATCAAATTTGCGGAAAATCCTTTTCTGCTGATTTTTTAGGAACACTAGGTACTAGATACAAAGACCTCAAGTTGCAAAAGGGCTAAAGCCAAAACACACTATAGTAACGCTATAGTAATTTCAACTGTTCTGTTTGTTCCATTAGAAAAAAAGGTTGCATACATATATGCATAACTTCATGGAGGCGCAGGCAATAGAAAGTTTAGTATTATTAATGACAGGTAGGTCAAATCAAATTGCAAATATGCAGTAAACCAACTAAACATTTTACTCAAATTTATACGCACTACATGTAGTCGCATGCACGCGTGCACCCAGAGCTACTTCGCACCATGGTTGAATAACGTAACAGGTTAACTCATTGCTTGACCATTTGAGACGGTTCTGCGCATCTCCTCGTATGAAGTCAGGTAGAGCGAAGAACGTCGGTGTTACGCAAGTATCAATAGTATTCTTAATTCATTTTATCATCATTTCCGCTACAATTTTGGCTGCTTAGAACACGGAAAAAAGAACTTGTTGAAATTTCATTTTCCCAATGATCCAGAGTAGCGTAAAAAAAAGTGTGTTAGCAGCAAAAGCGTATACTCAGTTTTTGCTGTTACCGGCAACATCTACTGTATTCCAAACAATTTTTATCCCAGCAAAATGATAAGCTATTAGGTAGTAATTACGAGTAATTTGGTTTTCCATCCACATTTTCCCAAGTAACCACATACAACCCTAATATCTCTCAAAGAAGTTATGCAATTGAAATAAAATCTCTCTTATGTAAGCTATGAATGCGTGTTTAGTAAAGTTGGCCCTAAAATTACATTTTTCTGTAAAAAACTTGAAAGAAAATTGCGTAGCGACGGGAAACTACTTTTTAATGATGTGTTGTTGAACAATGTTTAATAATTCTGTGTAACCCAGTAGGTAGGTACGACTTTTCCTGAATCTGAGGCAATAGCTGAAGCAATGGCACTTCCAATGCGGCGGCGTGAGCTACATTAAAACATTGATGCCCCGTCATGAATAACCGGTACTAGGTAACTCTCAATTTCCGCTTCTCTCCCCTTTCTCTCCTCTTTTCTTTTTGATCTTTCATTACCTCTCATGCTGGCAGTACAGGCCTTAATTATGAGGCAATGCAAAGAATGCCATTCCGAATACCCTCGGGAGTTATTTTCTTACGAAGGAGTGGAGATGGAATCATGTAGACTTTGTTCCCAACGACAAGCCTTTAACGCTGAGATAGAGCAACTTAGACGCGCTGTCGAGACGTTGCAGAAATTACTCCCTGGTCGTGATTCACTCGCAAACTCCACTAGCGTGTCAGACAGTACGAACACTCGAACGGATACCATTCGAGGGGTACGGCCCGAAGTAACTCAATCATCTTACATGGATCGAAACTCAGTAGAGGCACGATCATTACCAGATTGGGAGAAAGAAACCACCCACGAACCTGGCTCTGAATCATCACCCACCCCGTGGGAAGCCGTGATGCGCGACAAACAACGGAGAAGGCGAACTGGCTTACTGCATGCCCCGCGAAATTTTCATATTAAAATGCTGAGCAGATTTACCCCCTCTTCAAGTTGTTGATGATGATGATGTAACAAAAGCGGCTCGTCCTAAATCTGAACCTTTGGCTCAGAAACAGCAACGAGGCACATCTCAGCCATGTGACCACAAGAAGTCAGGAAACTCTTTCCGGTCCCCTTGAGACGAGAAGGAACGCAGTCCTCCAGTTCCTGGCCTGAGAGTGAGAAAAACCTTTCTTATCAGGAATAAAATAATCACAGGGCAGCGCCGTGCCTTTAATAGGGGTTGCAGGGATCGAAAAGTCATCTGCAGACCTGAAGCTTCTACTTCCGAGGTTACTCTTTTCTTGGATGAGCTCCGTTGAAATCCCATGGATCATATTATCATCCATGTTGGAACAAATGATCTACGAACTCCTTCTGAAAAACGAGTGGAGCACCTCCTAAAACTCATTGACGCTGTTAAGGAGAAGGAGCTAAATGTTACTCTGACAAGTATTCTGCCCCGTCTCAGGGCTGGAGGACGCTTTGACTCGAGGATCCGTTACATCAACAGGAAGATGAAAAAAGAGGCAGAGAATAAAGGGCTCAAATATTTTGACCTATTTCCTTTATTTGAGGACGAACCAAGGCTATTTTTACCTGATGGAGTTAACTTGAATGGCGCAGGACACCGTTTCCTCGCTCAACTGCTGCTCGATGAGACGGCTTCAGCTCTCCCGGCTTTGAATAGTAGCGAGTTCAGAACCCTTCAGCCCGAAACCGAGCAGCCTCAACAGCCAGCTCCCGTTCAGTCACCCCCTAACGATTGGCTACTAATGGAACAAACAGCTGCCCATGTCCCACCAGCTCAGTCCCCTGCTACCTTCCCTGCTGCCATCGCCTGTGATCCTCAGGCCTCATCCTTTCGTGGGGTCCAGGTTGAGGGCTCTTCCGGAAGCGATGACGCAATCATCACCCGACCGCTTCT
>LQNS02278159.1:16768210-16780325 GCA_001587735.2 Parhyale hawaiensis
CGGACGGTACGGCTGCAGTCGACCACACTAGTGTGGGCCGCTCTTTGAACCACTAGTGGTTCAAAGAGCGGCACTCCCTCTACTTTCATCGATCACAAGCTCAAGAATCGACAAACAAAAGCACAAACACTTCGCTTCTTTGTCCCAACGGCATCAAAAACAGAAGCCACGAACACTTCAAGGGCACTATACGCGAATTCAGCATTCCATTACTATTAATCGATATTCCACTCTCACTTTTACGGTCAGATATTTATTTTAGTTTAGATGCTGATTGGCGGACAAAGCGAAAAGTATAGCTAAAAATTCACTCACTAGCATTCCCTCAAATGCTGAAATGCAGACGATAGAGCGATAATTTCTCATTTTTTATTTATAAATTTCTTTAATTTCTATTGCAATTCAAATTTTCTTTAATTTCTATTGCAATGGAAGAAACATCCGTTTCTTCCATTAAAACGGAACTCTTGCTCCATTGTAGCTTTTAGTAGTGAAAGAAAGAAGGTACAGACGTAACTTGAGGAATATGCTACAGTTATTACTAATTGGGAACAAATAGTTGTCAAATGCTTCCCGTTGTACAGAAGTTCGAATCAAACATAAACAAAATTCGCTATGCGTTTAAATTTATATTAAAGTTAATGCTTTAATTACTAAATAATAGAATTAAAACAGATACATATATTTACAGAGCGACATATAATTTGCGAACTTTTTGTCTGACAAACTCCGCGTGATTGTGCTCAAAGATTTCCAGCACTGCTGGCCAACCAAAAACACAAACTTCGAAGGCTCGCCGCGTGTTTTGTCGATCAAAATTGTTGCGCGATCACAAACTTCGGCGAAAAGATGGCTCGTGTAGACGCGGCCTTATAGCTTAGACGGCTGCATGTGTCTGGTAGCAACAGAGCGGTTTTTGATGCTTAATCAATCAATCAATCAACTTTATTAGGTACTCACAGGGGTGGTACAATAGTTATATTAAACATAGTTTATCACAAGACTTAAATTAAATACAGAGAGCGCTTGATATCATTAGTACACGTTACACCGCATTCCGGCTCATTGTCTGGCCACTGTTTGGTGGCCGGTAGGGTCCGGTACTTTTTGGCGACGACTATTTTTTCCTATGTTTTAGCCCCGATTTTTTTTGGCATCGATTTGTCGGCGTAATGATTTTTTGGCGCCACTTTTTTTTGCGCGGAATACTTTGGCGCTGATTGAATTTGAAACGGAATATATGGACTAGATGCAATTACTATAAAAACTTTTATTTTAGATTAATGGCAAAAACTTACATTGAAATAGTCGCGCAGACTTTCATATACTAAAGAAGATATCGTTAACACTACATTGACTAAAGTTATTTATTTAATGCACCTCGTGATTGTGGGCTGAACAACGAAAATATTCTAACGGTTCTTTTTCTAACCTAACGTAACCGTACCTAACCTAACTATGCCTAACATAACGATACCTAACTTAACCTACCAATACCTAAGCTAACCATGCTTAACCTAACTTTACTTTACCTAACCATACCTAACCTACCATACCTAACCTAACCATACCTTACATAAACTTGCTTTACTTTACTTAACTTAACCTAACCTTAACTAACCTAACCTAAATATAGAGCAAAATATTCGGCGCCCAAACATCGGCTCCAAAAAAATGGGCACCAAAAAATCGGCGCCAAAAAATCGGCGCTATAAAGTCCCATTCCGTAGGTGGAGACCCTTCATAAATTCCATGATTTGTTCTATTTAGGGCACGTTCGACTGGACGCCGAAAGAAAGCCTTAGAGGATTGACTTGTCCGGAAATTCTTGCAGTTGCACTAACTTTGACCCGCTGAATTAAGCTTCAAGCGTTTACCTGTCAACAGTTACCCTTGGAAAGCTCGGAAGCTTAATCTCGATCCATAGATCTGACTTTTCAGCCTGCTCAAAGCAAATCTCATCGTTTCGAACACTTGCAACACGATTCAGAGCGGCAAAGTAAGAGCTACTGCCTAAAGTTTCAAATAAGTCAAGCTTTGAAGACATTATTTCGGCCCCCAATCTGACGCGTCTGTAATTTGACATTTACTGGCCATCGCTTCCATTGATTTTCTGATGAAGTTAAATGAAATCAGTTGTGCGTGGGCTCTTGGTGGGTAACCTCTGGCTGCATAGCTGGCTGCTCGTGGTGTAATCGATTGGTGTGGCGAAGTTAAACCCAATAGGCTTTACTTCTCCGGAACTTCACACCGATGCAAGAGTCACACTCCTGCATGTCTGCGGGCTGTGTAAAGCTCGGGGACGTTGTCTTACAGCAATGGAACATATTTCCTCGGTTTTTGTGTGTGTGCATCGCGCCAAATACACGACGCTCAGTGTAAGAGTGGCAATTTGTAAGTCTGACACGAGATCTTGAATAGCCCTACGTCAATGGATGTATTAATTTTATTGATAGTGTTCTCGAGAAAATCGTTCAAGCAGTCGATCCTGATGAGAGCTAAACAATATTCCTATTACCGAACTGCCACTGACCATGTTTACTTTTGTCAAAGTTTTTGTTGTAACCGTACTGGAATTTCTATTACACCAAAACTGCTGAAGAGATGCACGTGGTCAGAAAGAGGGGAATACTTTTCTATTTTATAATTAATTAATACTATGGAATCAAGTCAGGGCTATAGCTATGTGCTGTCAGGCCAGCTCGCCCCGTCTAATGCATACCATTTAATAGAAGTAATCATGTTTGAAGGAATCAAAGAGATATCTGAGAAAGTGACATTATGCACTGGGACCATATTGCGTAATCTGCTAGCTGTGCCGAAGTTTGCATTAAACTTTCTCATTACGCAGGATTGAGAGGCTGCAGCTCAGTGTATGCCTTACATGGGACATTGTGAGAAAAGGATCCTCGAAATAAAAGGAAATCAATTAAAAATTGTCACAGGGAGCCACTGCCTTAATTGAGTTCATTGGTGAAGTAACTTCTGAACAACAGGTTTTTCGAAAATGGAAAAAACAACTGTTTTTCCTATAAAATACAGTAAACATCTGTGGGGCTGGCGTAAATTTGCTGCTGTCGTTACTGTTTGCATTTGAGAAATACTTAAGTTCCCTGATCTTAAAGTCCTCAAGGCTAATCGCGACCAGCACTTGCCATGGTGACTAAAAACTTGGGCACTGCCGCTTATCGTTCCAAATGCTAGTTAAACCTGCCACTCGAACGCCTGAAACCGAGTTTCAAGGAAAGTTATGCTTGTAGGCTTGGCTTAACTTTGCCAATCAGTCGATGGAGGCTTACCAAGCAAATCACCACAGTAACAGCTTTTCTGACGCCTTTCCTCTTCAGCCTCTTGTTCTTTGCAAACGAAAGTAGTTTGTAGTCAGCGTAACCTCTGGTAGGATATTATTCTAAGATTTGTCTAGTTTCTTGGAGTTAAGAGTCAGTTTGTCCCTCTGTCTGTCTGTCACCAAGATAACTCAAAAAGTTATGGAGGGATTTTGACGAAATTTACAGGGATTGTTAGGTATGTTAGAAGGAAAAGATGATTAACTTTTGATAAAGATCCGTCCTCGTTTGTTCCGTTTGTTCGTTTGTTTGTCTGACTCATTTTTTTACTGCCATAACTCAAAAAGTTATAGGCAAATTTTTATGAAATTCACATGAATTGTTAGGTAAATAACGAAGAGTAAATGACCAAATTTTGACAATGATCCGTTTGTTTGTTCGTTTGTCAGTTTTTAATTTTATGCTTGTTAGCACAATAACTCAAAGAACAATGGATGGATCTTCATGAATAGGGGTTGTTAGAATGTTTGACTCATGTTTGTTATAACGTTTGTTAGCAGCGTAACTCAAAAAGTTATGAACATATTTTAAAGAAAATTGCACAAGCTGTTATTACTATCAAATGGCACAAATGATGCAGGAAAATAATGGTTTCAGAGCCAATTTGAATTTTTTGCTACCGTTGCCTCGCGTCGCAGAGGTATGCGCTCTCAGAGTGCTCTAGTTAGATGTATTTTTGTCATGGTGTTCAGTCCGCAGCCATGACAACGTCGTGTAGATGAACGGAGCTCGAAGATATTTGACCAACGGACCATTCTCACGTGTGAATAGAGAGGTGTTTTTTGTACAAAAAATTTTGCCCCTTTGGGAGAGTTTCCTCAGCTTTTGGTCAGCGTGTGTCACAGATATAACACTGCTTTTCATCCATATTGGCATAACGAAGATGAAAGAGCTCGATGGGCCTATCGTTGGTTGCATATCTTAAGCCCCGTACTCCTGTTTCATCTTTTGAATTTTCTCATGCTACTAGAGTACCCGTGCTGTCAAAAATGACAGCGAAAATTTTTAGACGACCAGTGTTCATTGTATACACCTTTGCCACAAATATGCTTCTGAAGGATACGCTAGAACAGCCGGCTCAAATTTTGATAAGAGATAAATGCTCTCTCTTCAATTCAACTAAGAAGCACAATTAATCGTATCCAGCCATAGATTACTTGCGGAACAAATCTTAACTTAGGAAGCAGCAAGGCCTCAGTGAATTCAAATTAATTACCCGCCGCGTATCCATAATACCGAACCAGCCTTCAGTACATCGAAGATTTTGTGTTGAATTGAAATCAGCTCCGTCAAAAAGAACACGGCAAGCGGAAAGAAATAATAATAAAATCATCGCCTCGTCCGCCCTTCGTTGATTACTTTCTGAATATGTACGTGGTAAACTGAGGACAGATACATATAATGTTCGATGTATGAAGAAAGTTATAAAATAAGACTGCATGGCTGCGCTAAGAGAAGCTGTAATATCTCTATTTTTTCGATTCCAAGAAGTGTTTTAAGCAAGAAGTACATTGAAGGAAAGGAATAAGGAGCCAACTTTCTCCGTCTTCTGCAACCTGGTCACCGATCTCCATGAAAACTCAACTTGATTACAAAATCTACGACCTGGCCTATTTTTCGCCTGTCTATTTTTTTAAGAGCGTGATTCAAAACATACAAATATGTAAATATATAAGCATATAAATATATAAACAAATAAACACACGTCGGTGTCTATTATATTATGTGTTGACTAGAGGGCCTGCGCTGTCAAGAATGACAGCGAGAATTTGTGATGGCTTTCTTGATTGATCATACTTTCGCTATTGCAACTGGTAACCTAGGCGCACCCTGAGATGAGTGTTTACGGCTTCACAGCTGCTCATTATAGATTTTTTGGGCATGGAAAAAATCCATTGCTTTTTGCAGGCCGATCAGTAACGCTCAAAGTAATAGCTTCCATTCGGTATTGTGGATAGGGTAGGATATCCTACACAAGTCCAATGGTTTTTGCTTAGCGAAAGTTGTTTCATCAACCATTGAATTGAATTTGGAAGATAAACTGACAACGAAATTATTTGTGGGTAGAAACTAAGAATCAACATGCATGAGAGTACTAATGGAAGCTTCAGATATCTTCGGTACTGCGCTTTCATCTTCGGCAATGCAAAAAATGCATTCAAACATAAAGTCGCCGATACTGTGTCGTAGATTCGATATGTGGAGAAGGTAATACTCGTACCATAGACCGCAACAGCACTTGACTCTTAGGTCCAAGTGGCCTATAACGCTGGCAGCCAAAATGGGAAAAATGGAATTTTCTCAAGAGCTATTATGAACATGTCCAGACACGGTCATGCAGGCAAGCGTCTAAGTGCGTCCCCGCCGTATCCAAGGTACCTTCTCCGCAAGAAAAATGTTGTGTACCTTGGAATTTTTAGATAGGGGGAAAAGAATAGCTCTTGAGAAAATCCCATTTTCCCGTTACCGATTTTGGCTGCCGGCGTCAGACCTAAGAGTCAAGTACTGTTGCGGTCTATGTTCGTACGAATCAGACATGCCTGCGATATCTTCATTGTTTTAATTTCAATTGTCCCTGATAGAGATACATTTGTGATAAACTGCTATCACGTCATTCTTCTACCAATCAATTATCAATGACGCTTGACAGGATGACCACAGTCTTCAACCTGGCTAATTTCCGAGTCATAATAATTCCTACTATCTCTTTTGTTAAAGCGTGATAGAAAATGAGTAAAGAGATAAATAAACAGACAAATAAATACACATACAGATAAATACACATCGGTCTTTATTGTAATGTAGATGCTGTTGATAATGTTAATGCTTGTATGGGTTACTGGCGATTGTATGTAATTGCTGAATAGGAAGAGGGACTTGCGGCATGTTAAAAACCTAACTATACTTGTTACTTTTTGCAATTATTTCCGAATTATTATTATTATAATTATTATTATTTCATTGTTCTTATTGGCAGTGTCTAAACCTTTCTGCAGCTCCTTCATCTTCTTTATTTATTTGGTTTAGAGCGCATTCTTTCTTATAGAGTTTATGGTATATCCTTTCGATACGTGCAGACAGTGCAAGCATTCTATGGGTTGTCTGAAAGGCTATGGCACTGGACAGTGAGAAAGTCCTACAATTCCAACATCGGAAACCAATGCGAGCAGTTCAACATCTCTACGTCTGCACCTGGAACTCTGTGCATTCCAGCGCTGATTGAAAGCAGTAAGGAAAAGGACTGATGTTAGATTTGCGCTCCGACAACCAGTATCAAATGCCCGACGAAGTTCAAAAATGGCAAAATGAGGAAACTTTGGCGACCCACTACTCTTCGTGAACAAGTTCGGCAAGTTCTCTTTCAGTCTCCATGAATCAATTACGGGAAGTACGAGCATTTTGAAAACTTTTCAAGGACACCATTTGGCGCAGTCATTGACTACTGAATGTGTGGGAACCTCGGTATGTATACCTATCTGCAAGTATGGCTCGAATCTAACAGCAGTGAGTTTAATAAAGTTCTAACAACAGTGAATTATACAGAATTCCAACAGTTTTGATATCGTCAGAGTTCCATTGCATGTCATTTTCGGGTTGTATTTCGAGTTACAGAAGAATTTCCCAGTGTGAACAGCCACTAAGTGCAACAGTTCCTAAAGTGTTAGTTTTAATTAAATTTAGTGCTTAATGTAACAATCACTCCTTCAGATATCATAATTAGCTATACCATGGCGGAAATAATTTGATTGGTTCTATCCTCACAAAATCGATGCTGATAAGGAGCATCTGAGAGAGAGTTCACACGTCATTCATACCAACGAGTTCGCTCGTCCACTTTTTCAAATGGGTTACAGTGTCCTAGTAATAGCAGAAACGAGCTTTCTTTCACTCCAAGTTTGAATAGATATCCGTATCTTTCCCAGTGACACTTGCAGAGTAAACAGATTTAATGATCAACATTTTTATAACTTTATGGGGCGTACACTAAGTTGCGCTGACGACGACGCTTCAAAACAGTCAGAAGAGTTGATGAGTGAACCCGTTGAGATGAATGACGTGTGAAGTCGGTCTAAGATGTCCTCTCTTTTGGGTATAAAAATGCAGAGCAGCTGCACAAGCTGAGAAATAATGTATTATTTGTGCTGTCTACAGGTTCACTGACTTATATGTCCGACAATGCCAACAGTGGTTTAAAAGTTTTAATGTTGAGATTTCAATCTCAAGGATCATCCACGTTTGACAATTGATAAAGATCCCTCAAAAAAGCAGTAGAGGCTAATTCAAAGTTCGCTAGTAGAGAATTAGCTCAACAATTAAACGCAACTCATAGAAGTATAATTTCGTGCCTCCATGAACTTCAAATAATTCAGAATTTGAATTGTGAGCTCCCTGTAATTTGAACAATGCCCAACGAACTACAAATTGAGTGACTGTACATCTTCGCTTTTCAGGAACCAGAGGGATCCATTTAAAAAATACTATAGGCTAAAATTACCTTCTTCACAGCAGTACTAAACATCATGGACAATTGTTAGACCGAAGTCAAAGTCTACTGCCTGTTCCAAAGCAAGAACTATATCCAAAAAAGATTCTGTTCTATGTATTTACAATACTCAGGTTATTTGTGAAGTAGACATTAAAAAGCCGTTGGACCATTGGAAGACGGTCCAACATGAGGGAACTATTGCCAAAATTGAAAAGTATTATAGTGTGATTTCTTTCTATAAATTGCTTATGAAAAATAAAATAATTTTTCTGAGGCCAAATACGATACCGACATCTCGTCCACAAACATCCCACGAATATGTGGACAATTTACTAGTATCTAGCATGGCTAGCAGCATAGTGCAACACACCGAAAAAATCCAATAAAAAATAATCTGCACACTTCATGTTTTAGCTATGCTTAAGTACAGTAACAGTTTTTCTTCCTTTTGACAGTTTACAGTACAAGGCATAATGGTTGAATGGGGGAGGAGGTCATGCAGTCCTGCAGCTTTAGAATTTTTCGAAAGTTAGTGGCCCCATGTGGTATGAAACGTCCGTAAATTGGTCACGTCATTGAAGTGGCTTCCTATCGGATGGCGTACACCCACTAAGCTCGATTTCAATGGTTTGTAGCAAGGATTCAAATTAGTACAGGCCTGGGTATGTGCCTTGATATAGAAAACGGCCCGATCACGTACAGTTCCTGGACAAATCATGAGACGCAGCTTGATATTCTTGATGCCTATCTCTGCATATTTTGGCACATCTGAATAGAAAACTTAATTTAAAAGGAACTTCAAGGTTACATCTTATAATAGCGTAAGTTTTCTATCCAGATAAATCTGAAATGTGCACAGTAGGTACCAAAATATCAGGCTGCGTCTTATGTATAATTTGTCACGGGATTCTACCGATCGGATCAACTTGGTGACACACAGACCCAGGCCTGCACTGTAGGAGCCCTTGGTTGTAGACGCAGGTCGTAGTGCTGTGCAGTACTGCATCTGAGGCGGCGCTTATTACAATTTTTCAACTGGATTACTCCTCTGATGTTCATTTAAATGTGAATTTTCGCAGAAGTAGCACTATTTTCAAGAGAATGTAAGTGTCCTTCTAAGCTAAATTTTAATATTCACCATCCAACTTTGTATATTTTACAGCGTGCACCCCGGTGGTGCGCAGCTAGTCAGGCAAGTCAGATATTTTGGAGTCAATGGCAGTAGAGCTGGCCGCCCTCGCTACGTCTAATGAGATTGCCTGCCTCCAACAAAGAAATGTTTGTTTACACACCCAACAGTGACTACGCTCTTGCAGGGCATTCATTCAACGGGAGCGGTCATTGTGATGCAGACTGAAAACTTGTGTTCCCTGCCCTGTTTACGTTTCATGCGCATGAATTTCCTCGCATATATTGAGTAATTATATGTATTTACAGCCCTAAAAACAATCTTTTTCACTGGATATGACTGCCATCACTGCCCAGCAATAGGAGTGAAGAGTGCCCGGTATGCAGCCTTTTCTGCTGTTATGGCTGGGCCAAAGGTGCCTACCTAAGCACTGTAAAAAATTATGCCTACAGCAAAGCTCCTCTGCATCGCTGTTTCAAATACCAGGAAGGCAGTACGCATCATCATGTACTAAAATCTAAGATTTCGGGCTTCCAATCCATCATCAGTAAAACTATAGACTCTACTCAGACTAACGTTTACAAGAGCTATAACAAAAAACACACTCATACCATCTGAGTACGGACTAAAAACATACGGGATGACAGTTGATGATAGGCAAGTACTGCAATGGATATGCGCTTTGTGTTTCATAGAGACGAAGTTTCAGGTGCTAAATAGGGTGAGCAAATAGACGTTGGCTCGGTGGTGATAGGAGAAAACCAGAGACTTAGAGTGGAGGTGCTATTATTGACTGTGAAAGTCTGTGCTCCTCCTATAGCATTAGGCTAATAAATAAACTGCTTGGCTTATGCTGTGAAGAGGAAAGTTGATAGGTCGAACTTGTAACCGCTTACACTAACGGTAGCTGCTTTGAGCCCATGGTATTCATAGTTGCCCAGGTTGTGAATGGCAGTACCACCGACCATAGACAAAAGTCTGGGTGCCAGATTTGGGCACCGAAATAGTCCACTCGCTTGAGCTGTCATATAACTTCCCAAGACAGTTAATCGTTGTTTGGTGCCAGTATACGAAAATATTATATTGATTGTAATCGATGGATTGCTCTTAAAGAGTAGTGTTAGAGGAAGGTGTTAGTGCGCTGAGTTGAGGTAGATATTCAAGGTTGTTAGTCTTCCATCTTACTGATATATCTGACAATGAATAAGGCAACCAGATCAAAACAAGCTGTACACTACCACTTATTCGTAGGCTAGTGCTGCGAGTCGTAAGCCCCACGACAACATACATACTGCATGAGCGTCAGGAGGGAAGGCCAGTTGATCGGCGTTAGAATGCTGGTTTGATATCCCAAACGTTTAGAGTTCGATTGCCGGGAAGGGTAACACAGATTATGAGAATAATCGAAAATATTTTCCCGTCCTTGTCACTTTACAGACTATCTGTAGGTGTTTAAATCATTATTGCTATGCAATAACCTGTCAACTTGTAGATAAACTTGAAATATGGTAATTTCAGGTTGCTTCATCCATTCTTTCCACATGCTCAATGTAACCAAACACTTTGGTCCACTCTCTCTGATAGCTTTCTGGCTTTCCTCACACATGACCTTGGTCATATCTTTTCATTTCGGATTTTATCCAACCTTGTTACATCTCATATGCTTCTCATGGCGATGACACACGCTAGCCAAAAGAACGAATATCGTCTTTTTTCATGCAAACGTTATGTATAACACCTGTAAACACAACTTTGCGACCGCCAGGAAATGGTGTAAAACTATTTACCATCAGTTCAGTTTACTCCGCAAGTGCCGTTAGTTAACTATCGGACACATCGCATATCATTATATCTGTGGGGATTTATAACTCAAGATTCTTTGCAAGTGTGAGCTATTTGAATAGGGAGATCAACACATTCGGACGAAAAGATGACGATACTCGTTCTTTTGACCAGCGTGTGGTATCGGCATCAGAGACTTCGTTGCAATGCAATCACATTCACTCATTAACTGATAAAGTTGATCGCAAAGTAATCAAATTTGTTCATTTCTTGAAGGGCGGGTGAAGAAATTCAGAGGTAATTGGAAAAACTACCCTGCCTTTACTAATATGTATATATACTTTTCTCAATACTCAGTTGATAAAGCCCAAAGTACTTCAATATTGGTTGACGGAATTCTAGACATGATGGCAGCTATATTTAATTCTACGTCCGTGTGACAGCGCCTAAGAAAGACAGTGAGCATACCAACACATCATGTGAGTTTCAAGTCAATAACTACACTTTTTTGTTTATATGAAATTTTGTAATTAATTTTAAAGCTTCTTCCTTGCGCCTTTAGCACCTTTTGTTACTCGAAATTTCAAAGAACCCTTTCTAATTTTTTTTTGTTTGCACCGCTACAACTACATGCTTCGTTGGCGTGCAATAAGGCTAAGAAATAGGACGCTTTCCACCTAATTAGCTGGAAAAATGCCGATGCTGTGAGGTAACTATGCTGTTAATTCAATCGCTATCACAAGAATGAACCTATTAATTATTTCTACGATGATATATCTTAACTGTGGTCTTTAACAATATGCCAAACATACTTGTCAATATTCTGCTAAAGCTTATAAGCACGCGCACAATCAGAACAGCTAGGACAGTGACTTCCGTCGACAGACTGTTACTGACACCGATCGATTTTTTTAAAATTTTCATTAGCCAAATGCAGCTCAGAACCATTTGTCAAAGCGGAGTGGACAAGAGATTTACCTATGTCTTCGAATCTTGACGCCGTCTTTTGTGAGCGACACCTGATGACTTTCAAATGTGCGACATTAATCACAGCGTTAGTTTCGTGATCCTTGAATCACAGCCACGGTGCAGTGTTGTGAACAGTAGATTTCTGACTCGGTTCATTGCATATCGTTCAGGTTGTCACCAGTAGGCCGGTGCTTGCATATTGGCTTCCAATTATTTATTTTTTTCGTAGATTTGGTAGCACTTCGTTCACGGAGCTCTGATTACCCTAGATTTGGGCATATTTTTCATTAAATTTAATTTGGTTGGATCTGATGGCAGACGGTATGTTAGACGTGCAACAGGTGACAGGCTGAACCCGAAATGTGTCAAAACATCTGTAAAGCATGGGGGAGGTAGCGTAAT
>LQNS02278159.1:16799179-16814741 GCA_001587735.2 Parhyale hawaiensis
AAAATAAGCGTTCTGACAAGTGGTGGAAGATGACATGCTACAAGTTATTGTCTGGTCATATTCATTTCAAAAACTTGATTCAGTTGTCAGTTTGCCACTACCATGGTAGTGCTGGTGCTGTGTTGTTTGATCCATAAGTTACCTACCGTACTCGTTTTGTCTTCAGTTTCTTAATGTAATTTTTATATGCTTGTTTCACAGTTCAAGTTGATCTCCCAAGCATACGAGGTACTGAGCAATGCAGACAAAAGACAGATATATGACCAAGGTGGAGAGCAAGCACTTAAAGAAGGAGGTAGTGGAGGAGGAGGTGGCTTCTCCTCTCCAATGGACATTTTTGATATGTTCTTTGGTGGTGGGGGCAGACGAGGCAGGGAGCGCAGGTATGTTGCTTTAGCCTTCCCGTAGCTATATGAAACTGTAGGTAACGCCCACTATCATTGTCTTTGAGATGTGTTATGTTTTGTAGCTAGTAGCTTCCTACTCCTAGTGGTGATATTTATTTACTTGTTTGCTTTATTTCATGTTTTTTGTTCCCATGTGCTGGGATCTAGCTTAGGTAGGACAAATTGTTATTTCGTGAGTTTTCTATTTCATGAGTTTTCATCGCTTTTTTTTGTAGTTTTGGATTTCAGGGACTGTTGTGGTTTGGGTGGCTTATGGTAATTAAGCAAGTACCATAGATTGCTGCAAATATCTTTTAATTGAACCCGTCAGTATGCCATTAATTACAGCTGCTGCTAACTTGCTCTTCTTCTATTTTGGATTCATGTTTTTCTCGGCATACCTAGTATGTACAAGTAGCTATCTTTGTTGTCTTCCATTGGAATACCATTGCAGTGGCTAGGGAAACCTACAATGACTGTGGCTTATTATAACTACGTAAATCCATTCAATGTAATTTCAGAGGGAAGGATGTAATCCATCAGATGTCAGTGACACTCTCCGAGCTCTATAATGGCACAGTTCGTAAGTTAGCACTTCAGAAGCACGTCATATGCAGCAAATGCAAAGGTGCAGGTGGCAAGAAGCCCCCTGAAAAGTGCCCGTCTTGCCGTGGCACTGGCGTCCAGGTTGGTCATACCTCACAGTACTTTTTGTATGGCATAGCTAGCTATGATATACCTATGTTGTTTTGTCTTCTTTACTGATTAGTTTATTTTTGTCTGCCCCATGCTGCAGCCTTATTCAAAATGAGTTATCTGTAGCTAGCCATAAAATATAATCTAATTAGCTAAGTTTGATTAACATATCATTACTTTGCATATAGCTACCTGCTTGTCCTATACTGTACTTCATGCTGTTGGTATTTTGCTGAAACAAAAAAAAAATCAGAAATGGCTGGTATACGGTCATTAATGAACCCCGGCAAAAATTTGATTCCTTTTCATAAACATCTTAGACACGATATACCAGTACGTATTTTATCCAAACTTGTATGACTAATGCTAAAAGGTGTGAGTAAAGTTCTATGAATTTCAAAGCTCAGCATGAAGCACAAACGCTCAATTTTTTTGGTGGCCATGGTCGCTCCAGGTGATACTATTACCAATACTACTGCTACTTCTACTACTACATTTTTTGTATGCTGTTTCATCTATGACGAGTCACTTTCTTAGTGACGGTGATGTAATAAATTTGTGGTATGGCAGGTACGTGTGCAGCAGCTGGGGCCTGGTATGGTGTCTCAGGTGCAGAGCATGTGCGGCGAGTGCCGAGGCCAGGGCGAGCGAGTTAGTCCTAAGGACCGGTGCAAAACTTGTGAGGGCAAGAAGGTGAGGCATGAGTATTATTGGCCAATGTTAGTTAAGATATTTTGATACTTTTATCCCTGAATTAAATAAAGTTTTGTGGAAACAACGCTATCTGTAGCGACCGTTCACAAATGCATACAGTAGGCATGCTGCATCCTTCGTTCAGATTTCAAATATGAAATGATGAATATGAACGAACAGATATCTGTAGTTATGTTCATATGAGGAATTGATGCGCAATATGAGCGATTGAATGGACTAGCTTTTATAACAAGTCTTTTCTTCAAAGTTTGAAATAACCAGTTTTGTTAGTAGCTACTGTTTTTCTAAGGATTAGCTACTTGTGAAGATGAATGATTAAAAGTAAGCTGAATAAGTTGATTGTTTTAGTGAATTTCAGTGAAGTGAGGCAGTGGTTATGATGGTTTAATGTGCAATAACTCACTGACGACCTAACCAGGAACACCGCTTGTTATGTGGAGAATGATGTTTTTGCCCATCTTATCTTCAGTTTGATATGTGGTTAGACAATGTGTGATGTGCAATGGTGCTAATATTTTCTGTTACGTGTAATTAGCTACAAATATGTTTAAAAACTGCTATATAGAGGCTATATATATATAGTGTAAGAGTTGAAGTAAAGGAGAGGTGCTTCTCGTGCATGAGTTCAAAGTCTCTCTCGGCATACTGAATGTCTCTTATTATTTCCTCTGTTAAATTGCTGTTATGGAAACTGAGGCCTTAACTATTCAATATAAAAATGAGAGATGCTCTGATTACAGCATACGATTTGTCATTGTGAGAGCAGGCCTAGCTATTTTGTCTAAATTCCCATACCTTGATATCAAACAATAGTAGAGACAGTTATGTTATTAATTTTTTTTTTACTTTTCTGTTGATTTTATGTCTCACAAGCATAGTATGCTTGAGAAACCATTCAATTTGCCACGTTCACCTGTGTTTCTTATGAAATTTTAATGGTTTCTGTATAAGTAGTACGTGGTCCCTAAGTACTTACCTCAAAGTATGTGTTAGGTTAGATTAAGTTTATATGCGGTTTATTTAGAGTCTGAGTATACGTTGACATCTAAGCGCATATAATCAATCTAAATTTCAGGTAGGGCCAATAATACTGTATATAGCTAGCTACATGTGTAATGAAGCCTTTTTTAAGCTTAGGTGCTTTGTTATTCCACGCATACTACACTAACCAATTACATTGTGTAATTTTGAGCTCTGATTTCCCTTTAGGTTGTCCGTGAACGGAAAATCCTCGAGGTCAATGTAGATAAAGGTATGGAGGATGGACAGAAGATCGTCTTCAATGGAGAAGGAGATCAGGAGCCTGATATTGAACCCGGTGATATTGTTATTGTTCTGGACGAACAGGAACATTCTGTTTTCAAGTGAGTTTTTCATGAAATACAATGACTGTTTCTGAATCTGCTGTACATGATACCTACGTATCTTTTTTGACTTTGTATGTAACTAGACGGCCCGTGACCCGTTGGGTCGTCATCAAGATCGTCTTTGCTTTCCCGAAAAAAGGTGTTATTTAGCTGGTCATAGAACACACGCTAGTTGGCCGTCCACTCTTGCCCGTACAGTTCACTATCAACAGATACTTTGCTTCTTTAACGAATATTCAATGCCCTGGCTGTAAGCATCATAAATTTATATTTTACGTTTTCCAGTTGTATTTCCCTAGCCATTTCGAATTTATCGTGCCCATTCATGCAGTAGAGCTTAGGAACTACTGTATCACAGATACAATCGAAGTAGATCTTCAACCTCGAATACTAATAATTTAACCCTCGAATTTCTGTCTGTAAAGAAGAAAACACAAGTAAAAAGTCAGCTAAGCTATTGATACTGGCAACAAATAAAATTTGAATTCCTTCTTGCCCTCAACGTAGCTATAAAGTGGTTGGTATCCACGTTACCTCGCTCCATCTTGATCTAACTCCTGAACGATGACATGGATTGTATGGCGGACTCTAAAACTTCCCAGGGCATACATCCATGTGCACCACTGGGGCTTGAATTTTTCCCCATAGAAAAGCGAAGAAACGGTGTCAAACAAGACACAAATAAACAAGCAAGGTTCACGGAGTTCTAGTATAATATAAGACGGACTGTGACCCATTGGGTCGTCATTGCGATCATCTTCGCTTTTGCAAAAAAGCAGGTGTTATTTAGCTGGGCATAGACCCCCCCTCTATTCGGCCGTCTTTTTCTTCCTGTCAAGGAGTTCAGTTCACTATCAACAGATTCTTTGCTTCTCTAACGAATATTCAACTCCCAGGTTGTATGCAAAGTCAAATTATTATGTTACGTATTTCAGTTGTATTGCCCATGGAACCGATGAATTGATCATGCCCGTTCTTGAGGCGCAGCTCAGTTTAACTTCCGTATCACAGATACAATCGAATTAAAGAGCTAATCCATGGAAGTAATGGGGCTGTGGTGCCCTAGTCAAGGAGGTTATAATAGAGGCCCGAGCCTAGTCCATCGAATTTCTTCCCGTCTAAAAGCGAAGAAGCCTGTGTTAAACAAGACACAAGTAAAAAGTAAGCAAGCAAGCACGGTTCACGGAGTTTTGGAATAATATCTAGTCTACAATATAATAAAGACCGATGTGTATTTATCTGTTTGTTTATCCATTGTTTTGTCACGCTTTAGCAAAATAGATAGGCGAAAGTTAGCCCAGGTTGAAGGCATTGGTCATCCTCTCAAGTTCCATTGAAAACTGATAGGTATAAAATTGGCCGGGTTACAGAAGAAGGCAAACATATCTTAATCAGGGACAGTTGAAATTCAAAAATGATATCGCAGGCTTAGTCTGATCCGTTCGAGTATTAGGTACCTTCTCCATTCATCGAATCTATGGCAAAGGGCAAAGTATAGGGCGACCTCAAATCTATATGCACTTCTTGCATGGCCAAAGTTGAAATCTCAGCACTGAAGATATCTGAAGCTTCCATTGGCACTCTCATGCATCTTGATTCGTAGTTTCTTCCCGCAGATGATTTTCTTGCATCAGCTGTTCTTCCAACTTTGATGCAATTGTCAACAAAACATCTTTCAATTACCAAAAAAATATCTGACAAAAATGACATACTAGGGTATCTATGATACCAAATCGAATCAATTATTTACAGTTTCGCTGAACTGCCTGCAAATATTACTAATTTTTTCCTTATCAGAGAAAGAAAATAAGAGAGTCGATGCTCAGTAATTAAGAAACCATGACCCTTCATCTAGATGATCTTTGAAGTTGGCACTTGTATGAAGGGAAGCATGATCAATGAAGCAGGATCAACGCAAAATCTTCGCTGTCATTTCATGACAGCGCGGGCCCTCTAGTAGATAGATAAGATTTGAAACCTTCTTATCTTCTCAACTATTTGTTGTTACTTTCATGTTTTCACCGATGCGCTAGTAAAATTTTGTACTACCACTACCGTATATGTCTTTCTTTTTCTGAGTGCTGCAGATTGTATCTTCTTTTATTTTGCAATTCATGCCTGATCATATCTTGGTGCCGGCATTCAACAGTGTACTGTAGATTATGTCAGGCTTTCAACGTTCCGCAGGGTGCTCCACAATGACATCTTCGCTCATTGCAAGTTATGTGATATATTGATTGTGAAAGTGCGTTCTTGATTCTTTATGCTCATGTTGATCTTGCAGGCGGAATGGAACGGACTTGTCCATGCAGGTTAACNGACCACTGCCACTTCAGCCAGTTTAAGATCTCCAAACGCCAGCTTCAGTCACGTGACAAAGCCATGTGTTTACTCGCCCAGGGAAGGCTTGCGCGTACTCCTCCCATTGAAGCTCCTTGCCCGTGACCCATTGGGTCGTCATTGCGATCATCTTCGCTTTTGCAAAAAAGCAGGTGTTATTTAGCTGGGCATAGACCATCCGCTATTCGGCTGTCCTTTTCTTCCTGTCAAGGAGTTCAGACCACTATCAACAGATTGTTTGCTTCAGTGAACTGAACTCCTTGACAGGAAGAAAAGGACAGCCGAATAGCGGATGGTCTATGCCCAGCTAAATAACACGTGCTTTTTTCAACACCCGGCTGTATGCAAAGTCAAATTATTATATGTTACGTAGCTATTTCAGTTGTATTGCCCATGGAACCGATGAATTGATCATGCCCGTTCTTGAGGCCCAGCTCAGTTTAAGTTCCGTATCACAGATACAATCGAATTAAAGAGCTAATCCATGGAAGTAATGGGGCTGTGGTGCCCTAGTCAAGGAGGTTATAATAGAGGCCCGAGCCTAGTCCATCGAATTTCTTCCCGTCTAAAGCGAAGAAACCTGTGTCAAACAAGACACAAGTAAAAAGTAAGCAAGCAAGTAAGCACGGTGCACGGAGTTTTGGAATAATATCTACAATATAATAAAGACCGATGTGTATTTATCTGTTTGTTTATCCATTTTTTGTCACGCTTCAGCAAAATAGATAGGCGGAAGTTAGCCCAGGTTGGAGGCATTGGTCGTCCTCTCAAGTTCCATTGAAAACTTATTGGTAGAAAATTGGCCGGGTTACAGAAGATGGCAAACATATCTAATCAGGGACAGTTGAAATTCAAAAATGATATCGCAGGCTTAGTCTGATCCGTTCCAGTATTAGGTACCTTCTCCATACATCGAATCTATCTCAAAGTATAGGGCGACCTCAAATCTATATGCACTTCTTGCATTGCCAAAGTTGAAATCTCAACACTGAAGATATCTGAAGCTTCCATTGTGTTATATACGCGATTCGCACATGCAACATTCCAATGTGTTAGCCAGTAATATTCAAATGTATAGACGCAGTCTTTGGTATGCGAAGTCATGCTTGGCGGATGTAGCCACCTCAGGCTTCTTTCTTGTCAGAGCTTCTAAAATAAAGAACGTAAAAGCTCGTTTATGACCATGCAAAATGTACCAGCATCCCAGCACTGCCTCTGAGTGACATGGTATTTCTAAATGACGTTCCGCCGGAACCTACAGTGGTAAAAGCTGCCTGTCAAAGCCTGTAGCCAGGGTCTCGAAGATATTTGTTATGCTTGTAAACCTAAAGTAATTTACCCACGGACTTTCGGACTCTATTCCGGCGGAAGCAACCCTTGTTCTACTGAAGCCGGGATTCATAGATATTTAAGGCGCTTGCATGATCAAGCGTTAGCTTATTTCAGTACCAACATTGCTTACGGCATTCTGCTTGTAAAGCTATTTCGATGTAGACCTTGTATCCTATAGTCTGCATCTATCAAGTAGCATGTTGCTACTTATCATTGGATCATATTTTCTAAGTCTTGTATAATAAGATGTAAATAAACAAGAAGATCTTTACGAGATTCCTTCACCATACAGCACTGTAGCCTGATAATTATACTCGGCCTTGAAGTTTACTCTCACAACCAAGTACAGTGACGAACTCAATCCGAACTCCAATTAAAACGCCACCACGCCAGAACTACAATACCTATATAACACATTGGCACTCTCATGCATCTTGATTCGTAGTTTCTTCCCGCAGATGATTTTCTTGCATCAGCTGTTCTTCCAACTTTGATGCAATTGTCAACAAAACATCTTTCAATCAATTATTTACAGTTTTGCTGAACTGCCTGCAAATATTACTATTTTTTTCCTTATCAGAGAAAGAAAATAAGAGTGTCGATGCTCAGTAATTAAGAAACCATGACCCTTATCTCGATGATCTTTGAAGTTGGCAGTTGTATGAAGGGAAGCATGATCAATGAAGCAGGATCAACGCAAAATCTTCGCTGTCATTTCTTGACAGCGCGGGCCCTCTAGTAGATAGATAAGAATTGAAACTTTCTTATCCTCTCAAATATTTGTTGTTACTTTCATGCCTTCACCGATGCGCTAGTAAAATTTTGTACTACTACTTCTACCGTATATGTCTTTCTTTTTCTGAGTGCTGCAGATTGTGTCTTCTTTTATTTTGCAATTCATGCCTGATCATATCTTGGTGCCGGCATTCAACAGTGGACTGTAGATTATGTCAGGCTTACAACGTTCCGCAGGGTGCTCCACAATGACATCTTCGCTCATTGCAAGTTATGTGATATATTGATTGTGAAAGTGCGTTCTTGATTCTTTATGCTCATGTTGATCTTGCAGGCGGAATGGAACGGACTTGTCCATGCAGGTTAACATAAGTTTGGTGGAGGCCCTGTGTGGCTTCCAGCGGCCAATTACAACGCTAGATAACAGGGTCATCGTTATTAGCTCTATACCTGGTGAGTACCTTTTTACTTCACTTTGTATGTAGCTATAGCTTAAGCTTATGCTGTTCTAATGTCAGGAATATTTTTACGACCTTGTACCATCCCTATAATGTCCAATTTCGATAGATATTCCTCATGAGACTAGTAGTTGATGCAACCTGAAATTCCGCATCATGAGGACGCTCGGGTGACGCGACGGGCCTGCGCACTGGAACGAGGCACGACTATTCCGAGTGAAGCGATGGAGGACCTATTTAAGAGGTATCCAATGCCCCAAGGTCTCCCGTCAGCTTTGCCCTCCGGTGCAACGGAGAACACGGGGGCTTCTCAATATAGAAAAGAGCTAATCTTGCTGCTGAACACGGAGACCGCACGTGAAAAAACAAGACCGAACAACGGCACAAAACGAAGAATCTTCAAATGGGTAGACACTAACGATGGCAGTGGAACTGCCGTGGCTACCGACGAAACTATGGAGACTTAAGTACCTAACCTGTTGCAACTACATCATCTGGTTTGTGTGTATGTTTGCAGGAGACCTTGCTGGGTGACCTGGAACCCTGGCCTCCCGCTAACTACAGACTTGAGATATACTCGCCCATACAAGACCCTCTCCCCGGGAGTGGACTGGCTGTCCTGATTAGAAATTATGTTGCCAGTACCAAACATGACCTGAATATACCATTCAGGGAATGGCTCTTCGCTTTCACTGGGGAACAAAAACGTACACTGTATGTAATCCATATCTGTCACCTGCCCAACGAGTAACCTTGGATGACCTCGTGAACCTGTACGACCAGCTGCCTCGACCGACACTTGTTGTGGGGGATTTTAATGGCGAGCATAGAGCCTGGGGAAATCCGAACAGCGATGCACGCGGACGTATGATCCAGCGGTTTTTGGAGAATACAGACGTATGTCTTGTTAACTCCGGCGTAGCCACATATTTTCATACGCAAACTGGAGCATCCACTGCTACAGACCTGAGTCTGTGTACCTGACATTGCTGCGGATGTCGGGTGGCATGTGCTGGACGATTCCTTCGGGAGCGACCATTTTCCTATAGTAATGGAATTAAATGAATGGAGACTGGGACCAAGTGATGCCTGCTTCATTATGAAGAAAGCCGACTGGGAGACTTATCGCGCTCTGACACAAACAGAAGAGCTCGACGAGACCCTTCCGGTCAACGAGATGATATCACAGTTCAGTAATCTTCGTATGACTGCGGCGAGTGTCGCAATCCCGAAATCAGCTGGAGATGTCCCAAAACATTGCACACCCTGGTGGAATGATGTTGGCAAACCTGGAGAGGAAACGAGCCCTCCGACGATATCAACGTTCCCGGAATGTAGCAGATACCATACAATCGAGCATGAGCTAGGGCACAGTGCCTCAAAAATGAGGCAAGCAGGAGATCCTGGAAAAACTATGTTTCAGTATTGAAATACGATACCCCAATGACCAAAGTATGGCAGAGGGTGAGGAAGGAGGAATATCTTGGCGGTTGCTGGGCGAGTCACGAATGCACTTGTCCAACATTTCGCGGAGATTAGCAGTCAAGAGCATTATCCCCCAACGCTTCCGAATAAGAAAACGCCTCCACGAGCGACAGGAGCTGAATTTCTCCACTCGTATACCTACAACGACCCTATTACCCTGACGGAACTGACCAGTGCTTGAAGCAGGCAAAACACAGTAGCTACACCGGGACCGGATGGCTTCCACTAACGAATGCTGAGAAAGATGCACCCCACTGCAATGTCTGTTCTACTTGATATTTTTAATAAGGTATGGCATTCTCACTACTTCCCTCAGTAGTGGTGCACAGCAATTATCCTGCCTTTTCCTAAACTTGATAAACCGCCAACTCACACTAAGAACTACAGGCCTATAGCTCTGACGAGCTGCGTGGGTAAGACGTTGGAGAAGGCTGTTGAACGAGACTCACAGTATATGGAGGCACAAAATACATTAAATCCTGTACAGTAGCCTATGGATTTCGCACGCAGCGGAGTACTAATGATGCCCTCATGCGTTTCCACAATCACCTAGTAAGACAGAAGTTACACCGACGACACTCAATAACTGTCTTCTTTGATATGCAAAAGGCGTACGACGCTGCATGGCGGTATGGGATATTGCGGTCAGTGCACGCGTGGGAATCCGCAGTAACCTGGCATTATATGTGACGGAATTCCTTAAAGAAAGGACCTTCCGTGTGAGAGTCGAAAATACTTTATTACCACTGCTAACCCAAGAAGGAGTGCCACAAGGCAGCACCCCCACAAGGCAGAGGGGGTAAATCTCTCGTGGGGACTATATAGCTAGACTATATAGACTATTTAGCTCTCTCATTAGAAGTAAATTGGATCATGGTGCTATAGTGTACCAGAATGCAGCTAAAACTGCACTGAAAATTATAGACCTCGTCCATCATGAAGCATTGAGGCTCTGCACTGGCGCATTCCGTAGCTCGCCTGCGGTGAGTCTGTGTGCGGAGAGTGGAGAGCCCCCGCTGGAGATCCGGAAAGTTCAGCTGAGCCTGCAGTACCTTGCACGTTAGGAGCAAACGCCACATAACCCAACTGACGGGGTCGTTTGTGACCTGCCCGACCGGCACTGGGATTTCCCATACTCTTTGCCCTCATTCACTAATTATACAGAACTCCTGCAACATATGGACTTGATACCAATGAACTGTACCGCCTGCTGTAGTAGAGAACACCCCAACGTGGCGTGTTCCCATTGAGACCTTTCGCCGCTAATGCGAGTTACCCAATAAATCACTGGTGACAGAAACCCATACAAGGTGTGTTTCTGATCATGTATTTACTACAAAAATATGCTGACTGCTGGAAGATTTACACTGACGGCTCTGGGATGGGAGAATCAGTGGGCTCTGTGCTGCGAGAATCAGTGGGCTCTGTGCTGCGAGAATCAGTGGGCTCTGTGCTGCGGTGCTACGCAGGAAGACGCGGTCTGGGATATCGGCTTACTCGGCGGAGCTCCACGGTTTTCTCGAAGCATTGGACATTGTCGGGATGATCGACCATTACAATTTTGTTATATTCACTTACTCCCAGAGCACGTAGGAGGTGCTGCTGAACTATAACAGCAACCATCCTGTGGTGTGCGATATCCTCGGAAGGCTAACGACCCTAACTGAAGGGGCCGAGGCAGCTGCAGATCTGCTGGGTCCCCGGTCATGTGGGAGTGGCCGGAAATGAGTGGGCTGACAGCGAAGCTAGAGAGGTGGCAGGTGCTCCAGGAGAGGGGGTAAATCCAGCTATACCAAGTCAAGATTATTACCACTACTACATAAGGAGATCTATGAGAGCGGTGTGGCAGCAACGGTGGAATGACGTCAATAATAAGTTGAGAGTGATAAAACCGGGAGTACAAGAGTGGGCAACGTGTAGGTGCGGCGACCGCCACTTGGAGGTGGTACTGTGCCGCCTGCGCTTTGGTCACACCAGGCTGACAATTATGAAGCGCCGTCCTCAACCTTATTGTGATAGCCCACTGTCTGTTGCTGCTGACAGTACGTCATCTCCTTGCAAAATGCCCCAGCTATTCGGAAATTCGAAGGAGATGCTTCCCATACCCCCGAGGAGGGGACATAGATGCGATGATGGTAGAAATACTTACCGAACTCCCTCATGGGAATTTTGATGTTGGAAGGATAAAGAGATACCTGGAGCGATGTGAAATCTACGAAAAATTGTAAAATCGGAGGTTTATTGAGATGGATAGGAGAGTAACACTGTTGCTACGCGACCATTTATTAGTAGCCGAGATGTGAAGTTGTCGGGGCCTATGACCCCAGATCTTAGATTTATGATTGTTGAGGGAGTATATGTTCTCAGCAATATGCTAGGCCAGTGACAGAGTGGAAAAACTGAGAATATCCCGATCTTGTGTTTTCGGCGCGAGGCGGGCGTGATGCCTGCGGCGCTAGTAAGCCAACCCACTATAATAATAATAATCATGAGACTAGTTCCTACTGTTTGTAATAGGTATTTCCCGTCGGAGCCAGAGTACTGGATTAACCCTTTCACAACTGATAGCCTGTGTAGCTACCCGGGTTTTCGTTTTTTTCCCATTCCCACCCTGTGTAATTTTGTTACGTTAACTGTGATATTTTCGTATTTTAATAAATAAATGGAAGTGTTCATAACACCATTCAAGTTTTCTCTCTATTTGAAACTTCTTGAATGTTTTATGAGAAGCACTAGTAGCCAGTTCAACTGTTTTGACTACATTTCTGCACTTCTAAAAATTTGAAGTGTCAATAGCTAGTCCTTTTAACGAATCTTTATTGTAATTCTGCTTGTCCCTCTGTTAGTTACTTTGTACGACCGCGCCGTTTCATCAGTATTAGATAGAGGAAAACTAGGGTACCTTCGATGTATCCTTGATTGGTACTACTTGAAGGGATCAATGGGAGAAGGGATTAAGTCAAATTTAAGCTGTTTCTACTCGCAGGTCCTAGTTAGAAAATTCACAGCCTGACTTTGAACATTTTCCACCCGTTCTAAGCATAATACGGGTCCGAGGGCTACATACCTAATGAAGGAATAATGCTTTTGTTCTGTAGAATTTCTACAGGTTCCTTCAGTATTAGATGGGGAAAATTAGGATGATACGAGTCTGACATATCACTGAAGAACGGTGCTCTCGTTGTGTGGAATTTCCTCAGGTTCCTGCTAGTGAGAAATAATTACATGAGCTTATAAAAATGTTCTATAATAAAAACAGAGTTTGTCTAGCTAAGGGGCTAAGGCATAGTCTAGTAAGGGTGTTGTTACAGTGTATGGTAGCGACAGCTTAGCGTTCTCCTGTCAGCCACACCGGCCAGTGCGTTAGTGAATCAAACTGTTACCGACAGATGTCAAAAACCTTCCAATCCAGCAGTGACCACAACACGTTGACTGTGTGATAAAAAGTGTTACAAAGGGAAAACTCGGAGCACTGACTTGATATCACAGTACCTATCATGGAAAAGTTCGTTTACGCTCCATCAGGGATGTTGTTGGGGCCTTTAACCTCCTCCTCATAGCCTGAAACCTCCGCCTTTATTCATCCATCTAAATCGCTAGTGACATTTGCCTGGAGGTATTATCCAACTTCCTTGAGGCCTGGTGTTAAGGAACGACTTGCACTATAAATGTAGCGCCCGTTTCAGTTATTTTGTGTTTTATCAGGTGAAGTCATCAAGCACGCAAGTCTCAAGTGCGTCTTGGGAGAAGGAATGCCTACTTACAAAAATCCGTTCGAGAAGGGCCGGCTGGTAGTGCAGTTCATGGTGACGTTCCCCGAGAAAGTTTCTCCTTCAGTCGTTGGTCAGCTCGAGAAGATCTTACCATCACGGTGGGTATTGGTTTATTGTTGTAACTACTTCTTCTGCGCTCTAGGTTCTTCCATCCTGTTGCTTGTGAGTCCAAAAGTGCAGTCCTCTACACTTCAGTGCAATATATGGTTGCTTGCTAATTAACTTCGGGATCTCATAATCTAAGAACTTAGTCATCTTGGAATTGTAGGTATTTATTAGCAGGCCCCACAGTTGTCAAAGTATCACCCCCTTGGCTGTCGTCTTTTTTACCCCTCGTATCGATAAGGTGTTACTTTGAAGTACCTGAATAGCTCATGCACAGTGCCGGAGCTTGAGTTGAACTATCAAAAATAAGCGTGGGAAGTTGAAGCGCCGCAACAAATCGCTAAATGTTTCATAGACTCGATCATTTAGTCATTGCCTGCTATGTTTTAACTTCGTGAATTTTTTCGTGAGATTAATGAACTGTTGCAGCAAGAGGTAGCTCGAGACTCCGCTACATTTGTGTTACTTCGTGCCTGAGACCCATTGAAATAACATTAAGTATGCAGCATTGCCACTGCTGTATTTGTTTCTCCCTAGCCCTTGTATGTCGGCCGGACCTCATTTGCTCGCCATGACGCACTGGTCTCTCTAATTGTATCAGTTACCTTCCACCTCAGTGTTGCTTAGCCCTCGATCAAGTATCTAGATTGTGGTGTTCTGAATAATATGCATATTATTCGTGTCAGTGTCAATTAGATTAGACCCAGTATGGAAGTTGATGTTGAAAGAAAGTTGCTTTTCACAAGGGTTAGCCTCCTCTGTTCAGAGCGTCATCATAATATAGCTAATTCAGCCGTGATGGTGTTTTAGACGGAGCACAAGGCTGTTTTCATTTCAGCCATATTGATACCAAGCCCATTAAGTAAGCATTCCACGTAGTAGATTATTTTGCCTGAGATCGGCCTGTAGTCATTGGTCATCCTGCTTGCGCCCAATAAGCCACCCTTAATTTCAAAATATACTTTCATTCCTGGTTTTATTGTGCCTCTTCTCCGCCTGAGCGTCCCCCGCTATTGTCGTCCTTGAGTTTATTTTACCGCGATGCAAAACTCGTCTCTCCTGTTCTCTCCTGAAATAACCACGTGGCAGTGTGGCTTGAACGTACCGTACACTCGCAGTTGTCAGGTTACGCTAACATTTCTGATGCAATTGCCCTGCAGAAAGGTCAGTGCTGGGATATTATCAAATCTTACTACCAAATGAATGCCCTCATGATTTGCGGCGAGCTTTCTGAGAGAGGAAGCATAATTTGATAATCACCCTTAATGGCGATTTTCTTCTACAGCTCGTAATTATTCCGAGCCGGTCAGTAGTTGTGTCTTTTACTTGTGACTTGAGCAATTGTCCCACAGCTTATACAATACCTTATGCTCAGCAACCGAAGCTGTGGTTGTAACCCAAGCCGAAAGCTAAAATCGATCGTGAAAAAAACATTGTGCGTTTGTATTTCTGAGTGTAACGATTTTCAGGATAGAGCTTCGTCCCGTCATCAGGTTTTGGAAGTTATAATGGGCCAATGGCCGTCGTTGAACCTTCAATGACCTGCGTACTTCATCATCAAACGATCTTTTAATATTATTCCTTCAAGAAACCTATGGTTTTTTTACCCGTTAACCTGCCAACTCTGAAGTGGGAATGTGATCAGCCAGACCTGCACTATGTCTCACCCACTGACAGGTTGTGCTTTGATACTTTAGTGGAGCTGGGTCTGTCTCAGTGGGTGAGAGAACCTACGTTTGTTTCGTCGGGTAATGTTCTCGATCTCTTCCTTACCTCTGATCAGGATAGAGTTGGGTTTGTGGAGGTATGTGCCCCACTTCCCAGGTGTGCCCACTTGCCAGTTGTTGTGGATTACATCCTGCAGGTTCCATCAGAGGAACGATCATCAGATTCAGTGCTCCGTCGTCTGTGGTTCAGGGGGGATTATGATGCAATTATGGGTTGCTTGTCTGGTGTGGATTGGGACTTCGAGTTTGTGGGGCGCTCAGTGGAGCAGTGCTACCGTCGGTTGTTAGATATTATTTGTCCACTTGTTGAGAGATATGTCCCGGTTGCGGTGGGGCAAGTTCCGTGTCCCTGGAAAGTTCGGCCTCCACGTGAGCTCGGGAGGCACAGGAGGGAGCTGTGGTGGCAGTATAAGCAGGTTAGAAGCCAGTATGGACGTCAACATG
>LQNS02278159.1:16920155-16943605 GCA_001587735.2 Parhyale hawaiensis
GACGATGCGCCAGATCACAGGGCACAACACCACCCAGCATGAACGCACATCGACGAACCACTTTGTCAAGCAAACACAGATGGCAATCGGCAGCAGAACCCCAGACTACAGAGCAGTACTGCTCCACTAACTAAATATCATTTTGAACACACCTAAGTTACATTCAAATTTCATGGCAATTTCCACCAGAAACAACCAAAAATAGAGATGTGGCATAACTGCAAATTGACCAGTAGGCTAGTAACTAATAATAATAACACAACATATGCAATTTGAAAATTTCCTATGCTTAAACACTAGCCTAACTAATAGTAACTAGGGTAATGTCTCAATTACCGAATGCCCATCTATTACCGAATATAGGTAGGAATCTCATTACGTTCGGTAATAGAAAGGCATTCGGTAATTGAGACATTACCCTAGCTTATACAAGAGCTTAGGTTTATCAACTCAGTGTTGAACTCACGTCGCTAGCCTAGTTGAAATTTCACGTCGAGTCACTGCTAGAGCTAGTCACACAGCGGTAGGACCGTAGGATAGCGAAAGAGCTTTTTCTACCGTCGATGTTTGGTTGGCCACTGGCTTCTGGTATCTTCCCAATCTAAGTAGACCCCACCTCAAGGAAGCACGGGCGATAGATCTAGTTAACTACAATTTTATAATAACACGTGATAGCGACGCGATTCAGCTAACTGCGGATGAGAACCGTTCGGAGACGAAGTCGGAAGACGATCCTTTCCAACGGATTACACACTCTGCGCTCACCGCCTGCTAGGACTGTAAAGTCCTTTTCTAATGTGCGTTGCAATCGAGAATGTTAATTCAATCCTTCCACGATGCCAAGAAAAGCTATCTGTTCATCTATAAACACAGAATATTTATAAGCACATCATATGTAGTTACTAACGTTAATGATATTTACCTACTATTCTACGCTTTAGGAGGTGAAGATCGAGTGACTACGTCTCTGCATTGCACCATGAGGCCCTGGTTTCAGTCTCGGACGGAACGCAACGGATTTATACTGCATGGTACAATCCAGCACCGAGAAGCTAAGGGAAGTACGGCGTAAGATTCTCAAATTGACGCACCACCGACTGCTTCTCCTGCCATTAACAGTACCTGATCTCCAAGAATTAAGGTGAAAGAAAACCTCGTTAGGTGCATTCACTGTATTCGAAGCAATAAATGAATATTATAGGTATTATTAATAATAAACTATGCCACATCAGATATTATTTACCTATTATAAAACACGTTCTGGAGTCCGGAAAAAATGTAATGCAGAACGAGTGCGTTGGACCTTGTAAGCGAGGCTTCATTTGTTGAACTGTGCAAGTTCAAATAATTACAGCGTATGAAACTCTGACTGCAAGTAACTGATGATTCTATTGCTTGAAAGAGTAGCGCAGATATTCTGACCAAACAGAAGACACACTACACTGCCACTAGTAGGGTCTCTTGAATAATTGTTTAGCTGAAAAAGTGGGAACAGTAGAACATTGCGGTAAATATTTCATCGGCAGATCGTTTCGGCTTGAAACAGAGAACCAAAAAAAAAATAAGTTCACGCAACGGTAGAGCACATGGATCGACAAAACGAATTGTCGTCGACGATGCAGGTTCCAGCTCCACACAACACCAACATGGAAGCACTTGAACACAAGGCACCGAGAGGCTAGAGGACTAGAGAGTGACCAGTGTTTTAAAATGGCTCTCTGTACAGACTTCCCTTGTTCTTCACACTAACCACTAACATAGCAAAAAATTACACATTTACGGAAAGAATACAGGGTTAATATCTTGTTGAAAAAAAACATTATTAAGGCAAGTTAAATCGAGGTAACTAGGCTTAACTTGTTAAGAATGAGAGAGAGTCGGTTTCCAGGCATAAAATTAAAATGGATTAGCCTTAAGAAGGTCAGAAATTCTACACTCTTTCGTAACAGAGTTCTATGCAGTCTCAAGTTTCATGGGTAGCCATTATTCCCTGAAACACGATCCAAAGGAGCGAAATCAAACCCATTCGATATAGCTTAACTCGGGCCTGCCAAATATCCGATGGTGCGCGCCTGTAGTATTATTTTCACCGAATGTTCGCTAACCGCAAAGCTACACCGTCACGGAAGTAGTAAATACCATTCTTGGCTCTGTGGTTATTAGCCACATCGACCCGTAGGTAACTTTTATCTCATCCCCTACAACAGAAGGTTTCAATTAGACGACAAATTCGTCTAAGTGAGTTCTGCGTCTCAAAATCTGGCCAGTGCGCAGCAACTGACCGGGTCCGGAGCGAGGAGCAAAGCATCTAAAAGAGACGAAAGAGGAAAAGACATAGAGTCACGCGCGGAGGGCTTTTTCCGTGGCCCCAACAAGGAAGCAGACTGGAGCGCCGTCGAATAATTCGCTAGCTTTAATTAAGAATGTTACTTACAAGAATGAATACATCAGGATGCTGCACCCTAATTTGTTGGGCACTGCATCCATATGAGAAAATCATTGATTCTTCTTCTTCTTCTTACACCCATCGGCGGCCAAACTCACGGACTAGGAGAAGTATAGAGCCTAACTTTACAAACAAACCTACTAAGTAGGTCCGTGAGGCCGATGGAAATCGTGGTGCCCATCAAAATTCTGAGGGGGCATGGCCCGCCCGAATATCACCCCATGGAGCAGATCAATACAGCTGGTGAAGGATAATGAAACGAGCGTATCTTTATCATACTTTTTGTGAGGAAGGTGGAATGTGTCAGATGCGCAGCACCCAGCATGGCTGATGACAAACTCTCCTCGTGGAATAACTTCTATGGGATGTAACGCGAACAACTTAATATGATAATACAGTGAAGAACGCTAAACCAACGTACAGTGCTTGTGAGAATAATACAGCCATTTTAAAATACGTATTAACAACATCATTATGATAATGAAACAAAATTATGTATTTGACCTAAATGAATTTACCATTAAATTCATAGTGCAGCGAGTAAGATTATTCACGCAGTAGCCATTTTGGCAGTTTCAGTAAATATATTACCCCATGTACTTGTAATTTCTGGCTTTTCAATCAACGTTTATAAAATAATCTTTTAATATTATATCGTACAACAACGCTTTATCACCAACAGACCGTCAAAACAAGCAGCTGATACTGAACATCGAATGATGCAATATACCAACAGGAATGCCAGTAGAAGAAGAAAAGAATACAAAAGTAAAAGCCTTACACCATGAGCTTGAATGGCAATATGGTATTGAAGAATAGCAAACTCTCTTTGAAATTGAGTCAATATACAGACACGAATAAACACGAGGATGGATGTTGCGGCAACATAAGGTCATATAGCGAATCGTTAAATCGCGATCAAGATCATCGGATCACCTTTGTATTAATCTGTCCAGAACTTAGCAAACGTAGGCTTTCAATTAACCCGTTTGGATTAAGTTTCAGCTGGCAGTCGCACTCCGATTGCGCATCAAGCACAAATGAATGTCAAGCATAAGCGGTTTATTACCACCTGTAGCTACAGGCTTCTCAGCAGTGAATTGCAGCCCACAATTAAGTGATAAGCACCTGTGTGGTAGCTGTACTATGACGGAAAAGAAACAGAAGAAAACGTTTTCATAGAGGGAAAGAAAGCTTTACACATTGCCTCAGTTCGAAAACAGATCTACCAATGGCAACAATGTTACATGGCACGTTGTTTCCTGAATATTGGAGCTTATGCCTCTAAAAAGAACTGAAATTAGTTTCCATGTAACTGCATGGGCCAGTAAGAAAAGCACGAGTTAAACGAAAACTTGCTGTTTTAACAATAAATGTAATAGTAATATATCAATAACTTTAATAAATCAGCTATGAATGCTATCTGCATGTAGAACAACAGATGCATATACCCGATATGTTAGCTACAAGGATAAATTTCAGTGGTGTGCTGAAACAAATATAGATACTTGGAACGAGAGTGAAGTTTTTATTTACGTAATGCTCGTGGATTTTATGGCAAAGCAACAGGCGAACAATTGTTAAATTGCACTGATTTACTAAAATCACAACTGTTTCGGTGAACTCGGGTGCTATTATCAATGCCAAGTCACGTCAGGATTGTACACTGATTTTAGATAAGCAACTGAACTTGGCTAGATGGTCAAGTTCTTTAGATACCAGTCATGGATATTATCGTCAGAATAGCATCATATAAATCGTCACTTAATGCTCCCAATAGGGCTTTGCAAGAAACAACACTGATGACATACCCAAAACCCATGGGCACTTAGCAGTTAGACCTGACAGAAAAATTCCGCTTTCAAATTTGGAATAACGAAGTGGAATTTATAAAGCGTAGCTGAAACAATCTCAGGCGCAAGGTGCTCGCTGACCGGTGCAATTTGTGCAACTTTCTTACTACTTACATAAATGAGAATAGGAAGGAGAGACGCTTGAGGGCAGGATAAAAGTGTTAACTTTAGAAAACGCTACAAAATTCAAGGAAAGAGCTTTCAGCGTGCACAAGCGAAAATATTGTATGCATGAAAGCAGGTAAGTGTAATAGTGATAATGACCGGCTGCATACGATATGCCGGTGTGGATACGGTTCCTTTGATGCTGCTAGAAAGAATATGAGTCAAGTGAAATTTGGTCAATGACAAACATGTACATTTAGAGTGAAAAAAGTAATAAAAGAGAATTGTATTACTGTTTGGTAAAGGACAGTAGGGTCAAGTGATTCTTGTGATTGGGCTAAAGATATATAGAAGGACACAGGAAAAAATATATCTCTAATAGAGTACCAAAGAATAAGACGCTGAAGTGATTTTAAGATTTTGAATTATACTACGGGTGAAAAATGGTCAATTTGGGGTTCCAAGCAAACAGGAGAGGCGCACAATTGACCAACAGCTGCTGATAATAAACATACTACGGTATGTAATATTGTTAACATCAGCATCACGGTATATACCAGGAAGCAAAGAGCGTTGTTGCATTCTCTGCTTCCTAGTATATACTGTATCTAGCTGTTTGAAACACAGTATACGAATTCTTGAGATATGCAAAAAACGTATACCCTGCTTCTTAATGATACGTCGAGAATATACAGAACAGTGAAGAACAGTTAGTATTTGCATGAAGAAATTCAATGGTGTTTGTGAGACATTGCAAGTCGGTAAAACGTAAATGTCCAAGTACGCTGTATTTATGATTATATTAACAGTTTTCTTGCAAAAAATTCACGCTGGTTATTGGATAGAAGTAAAATAAAAATCACATCGTCGCCTTAACTTCAAACTTTGTGCATTTGAGAATAAAAGTAATTTTGCATTGAATACGAGAAGCTTTTTTTTTATCCTCAAAACCGAATTTTTCTAGTTAGTGTATTGTGATCCCATTAACAAAATCGTTTGATGTTCACAGATTTCGGTTACAAAAAAGTTCTAGTGATTTCAGTAGCAAGCTATTGATAAACTTAACAGATCGTGCAGTAGAACAAGATTGCGATGCAGACTACACATTATTATTATTATTAAAGTCCTATGCTGACTACACAGCTGAAGAACAAACCATCAGTACTGTGCAGCCGTGGTACTGAAATAAAGGAAGAAATCACACTAGCGAATGAAAAGCTGAATGAAAACCCACCAGTTCAGTGCAGCTGCAATAGGAAATCAATGGATGGGAATGTAAACGCGCATGAAAGACCATCAGTTAAGTGCAGAGACAGCAAAGAAGTAGAGGACACAATTATTACGATGGTAACTGCAAAGCTGGAGGAGAAACCATCAGTCAGCAGGGTAGCAAGCGTCTGAACAACACCCAAACCTTGGTGCAGATATCAGAAAGATGCGATAGATATGTGGTGTGAATAGAGTGCAAGATATACATTCAAAAAAGATATAGTTCTAAGAATAAAGGTAGACGGCTCAAAGGCTTAAATCATAATATTTACAAGAGTTACCGTAGATCAATTATTCATTTAAGCATGTACATATATAACACACATACTAATTCACATTCTCACCGGTACCACAGACACACAGACAATAACGTACAAAGTTTGCATTCATATCGCATTCAAATACGTTCAGACACGCTTATAGGACTCGTGGGATATGATCATATAATGATAGTCTTCCAGATTAGGCTGATATAACGTAAAAATATAGGTTTTTACACCATCACATGGCTTAATTCTAGATTGAATGAGTGATACACATTTGCTAGCTTTCTAGAACGGAAGAATACCGGTATGCACTTAAATTGAGATGCAGCTGACTTTCTATTAAGTAACAGTAACTTCAAAATAAATATATAGTTGATATCCTTTCTCTTCAAGCCTCAAAAATTATCAACCAATGGAAATTGCACGGAACAGAAATGGACTCCCTGCAGCACTACTACGACACCATATTGATAGAACAGCCTGGTTTTTGAAAGAAGAAGCTTGAGAATTAAACACAAAACAAATAGTTATAAGAAACAGGATGATAGATCATGACAAAGCTCAGACCTGCAGTAAGTAATAACGGCAGAGAAATGAAGGTCGGGTAACTAAAGTAAATGAGAAAGAATTAAGTTAGAGAAAGTTGTGGATCGACAGTACAGAGATAGCCAAGCATTCTGTGAGCAAATGTAACCAATTGATTGACACTCATATATTTTAATGATTATTTTCCTAAGTTAAACCTCCCTACCCAGAGCGTACTCTATGATCGAAAGAGAGGAAGAAAGAAAGGACATACAGAATGTCGGTCAAGAGAATGTGGAATCCAATTACGAGGGTGTTCCCAAACAGGATCAACGCGCATAGGAACAGCTAGTTGGGAAAGAAGAGAAAGAGTAGAAGACAGCATCATCGGTAGGAGTATGAAAAGGGAAAAAAAGTGTGCACGAAAAATCAGATGTACCGAAGGTCTAGCTAAGATTAAGGTAACCACCAGTCACCTAATGGGGCCTCTCCCCATAACATAGGATGGGCAATCTTAACCCAATGACCTAGGGCCCATCCTATACACCCTGAGGGGCTCATCATATATAACATTCGATAGGAATGCGTCTAACATTTTTGCATCAAACTACCGGTTAACAAAAAATCACTTTCGTATCTTCTAAAGAATTCATTTTAAGCGACGGCACCAAACATAGTTCCTCTTCATCATAGCCTAATCTAGGGGTTGGCAAGATGCACGGCTTAGTTTATATTAGCAGTAAGTGTTAAACCATGAATCCAAAAGTACATTATATTCAATGTTGCTGTGGATTAACTTAGTACTGCATGAGAAGATACACTGATTACAAAAAATAAAATGCAGAACCTACAAGGTGGTGGTGGTGGTGCCACATTTATTTTCTCGGAAACCAAACAGATATATAACTGAACGAGACGATAACTGTTCTGCATTAAAACTTTTCATTTTTGTACGTAGTGCTCGGGTGTAAAAGTAGATGTATTATTCCACGGCTAGCACCTCTACCTAAAAAAAAAACACATGCAGTTTTGTTGATATGCAGTACGAACTTGCACAGAGAAAGTTTTGAGAGCTACAATGTTTTGAGTTGCAGAATTATGGGAACGTATACAAATGCAACAAATAGATTGATGTTCGTAATTTACAAGAACGAAACAGGTTGCAAAGCAGGGGAACATAATAGTAAAAAGTCTTAAATGATGTGATATGTCTCGTCTTTGAGCGTAGAGGAACGGCGTAGATACAGGTGGACGAGAAACGAAGTTCTGCATGATATGTTCGAATATGGAAATAATTTTTAAACATTATTGTCATAGTACGATTCACATAAACCTACTCATCACAATCTGACGATGCTTTCATTTGCAGAAACGTACCAGACACTTCCGTGACCCAGCAAGTCTCAGCGACAACACTTGTGACGCTCGAAAATTGAAGCACGCAGGATACAGATATGCAAGAGAGCTGTAGAGAATAGCTCAAACACCCTAATTCGAGCTTCTCTATCCATGACACTTAGTCTGAAGATAACAAGAGGAAGGCATATGTAGTATGTCAAAGCAAAATGGGAAACCCATGCATCACGCGTGAGCGAACTGTTAGTTGGGGAAGAATAAAATAAATAGTAAAAAATGGGGTCGGCAACGATGAAGAAGAAGGGAAATCATTTTCTGTAATTGACTGTGAGAGAGTCTGACTCAAGTTTACGGGATGGGATATGTATTCATTTAATTTGCATTTACGTGCGATTTATGAAACCTATTAGACAAAGTATAGTGCAAGTATTATTATCACGTAGTGTACCCACAGCATAAAGTATACATACAAACATTTCATGAGTCATTACCGGCTGGATGTACGGCGAATAATGTCAACATAATTTAAATACGTGCTAGGAGATGCTAAGTATGTATATAATTGGTCAAAAAAGCACGCCTACAACACACATGTACGTAGCAACAACAACAACAAACATACAAAAGAAAGATGGCCGTAACGCACACAATTGTGACCAAACCCTTTCGCAGCTGATGGTGGTTCCAGATAGTATGAACTTTTAAAATTTAAAATCCAGGAATTGTTTGGTTTTTTGGATATTTTAAGTTGAGTACTGGACTGGCTGGGGCATCAGCAATTCTGTTCATATCTCAAAGTAAGTACAAACATAGTTACTATTATTGCAATATGCCTCATTTAAGTCTCCGCGCCAAAGGGTGCATTGTGATCCAAAGAGAGCGAGAAAAGGGGCGTGTTCTATGTCGCGAAAAAGTGATAGCGTTTCGACACTGAAGGAACGTGCACACGGATAACAAATTGGGAAAAAAGAGAAAGAACATTATTTCTGTTATTGTTCTCATCAATACTTAAGAGTTTAACCATTGTGGCGGAAGAGGCAGAACAGTACAAACATAGCTGAGTTGTTATAGCATAAGTGGCATTAGGTCAACCAGAAAGTTTTTGAGTCTTGCTGTTGGATGCAAAAAATCGTACGATTTATTTTTTTTTTCTTTCTATTCACAGTAAGACTATGAAAACGAAACTCTACCCAGCACGAAAGGGCTGAAACAACGAACTCTTAAGGGTTCTCTCAGTCAAGAAATCCACAGCTATTCTTGCAAACGGTCGCACTCAAAAAGACAGCAACATAAACTCACGCATCGCTTCCCATTCGACTTGAGCAAAACAGATGCAACTACCAACTCCTGAGAATTCGCATTCCTGAACCAAACGTTTGGCATCGTAAGTCCTACTAACAGCAAAGCTAATGTCACACTAACAACACTCACGGTAGGACACTTATATAAGAGATTGTTTGCTTCAGAAATGGGACTTGCATCAGACCTACGGCTGCGGCCCCTATACGAACGAGGTTCACTCACGCTCTCTATACAAAACGCTGCCGCAAGCAGTTTTACAAAGCAGCTCGTAAGTTAGAAAGAAAGAAACATAGCCCCTTAACCTAGTCAAAGAATTTCACAACTGTGTTTGAACTTGCAAGACTGTCATAATTGGTATCATGGACGCTACAAGCCAGGATGTGTTATTGGACGGGCAAGAAAAATCCAAATGGAGAGTCAAGTAACTTCAGGGAGTCGAACAATGCAAAGCGCCAATCACGGCTGACTTGAACGTTTGTGGATCTAAAAAAAAAAAATGATACAGGTAGAAATAGAAAAATATGAAAAATGCGTAAAATGAAAACAGGATTGTAATTATTTGTAAAAATATCAATTATTTATCTTGTATCTAACTCATGAAGTGCTTTGCAAATCTGGTTAACGACAGCTGCCTATCACACGGATAGAGCCTATAACAATAGTTTTCGCCTCTAGCAAGGTTTGTTTACACCATCAATAGCTGTTAAACAATGAAATTGAAGTAAAAAAAATTAGTGCTAGCTACATAAAATGCACAGCAATTCGCTTCACATGTACTGTAGGACTATCACTCTGGTTCAACATCGCAAAACTTCACAAATTTCACAAATCTAGATGAAGCATAGATCTTCGCTCTCCCAATAAAATGCTTGTAAACTGTATTCTATTTGTACAACCAACTTATTTCCGTGTATTTTGCTGCAAAGCATGCCTGGCACAGAACGTCCCACTCAAATAATAAGTCACTTAGAAAAGCCTAGCATTGCTATTGTTTTGCGTACAAACCAGCGATAAACATGTTAGTCATGCAGGCAAGCGCCCAAGTGCGTCCCCGCCGTATCCAAGATGCCTTCTCCGCAAAAAAAAAAAAATGTTGGGTACCTTGGAATTTATTTCTTCAGTATTAGATAGGGGGAAAAGAATAACTCTTGAGAAAATCCCATTTTTCCGTTGCCGACTTTTGGCCGCCAGCGTCAGACCTAAGAGTCAAGTACTGTTGCGGTCTATGGTACAATTTTCGATATTATGTTGAATGTTATCACGCGGTAGCTGGTATCTAATCCCGTTACTTGAATAGTTAGCAATGAAATGTTGGATGGCCCCAGCGAAATTCAGGATGAGAATTTCCACAGCACTTAGTCTATCTACCATTCACGGGCTGGCGGTATGTCACACATCACCCAGCACACCGTCCTAGACATGTGGTAGCATGGCTAAGCAGAATGATAGAATGTTGCGCTCACATTTGCTAGCATCGCTAATCTCCTCTTTAAAAGTTATGCAAATTTTGCAGTGCTTGGCTTGCTGAATCAGTATATTCGGCAATCACACTCTATTGTGGGGGTCCTGACAGAACCAGAACCTAGGGATGGACCAGAGATTACAGTAGTCCACTGAGCCTTTCGTCTCTGATTCCGTAATTCTGACAATCCGTAGTCGACTGCAGCCGTACACTCCACTGAGGGAAGCAGGAATTTTACTGCAGCACCAACTACCACATGCGGAGCGTGTGTAGTTAAGTTGGCTCAACTATTTACCTTTGCGCCTTCGGTGGACACCCTAGTGTAATATCCATCAGTTGAGCACACTACTCCCTATTGTAGTTCTACATAAATTATTACACTCGATAGTTTCACCTGCGATACCCATAGCGGAGTGAAATCCAAGTAGGGACACTCGGTGAGGTAGCCCTGCGTGAGCATTACGAATAGCCTATAAATATTCTAAAATTCAATATTCAATAAATATTCAATAGTAGTCAATTACACAAGTTCGACTATTGAGAAATTAATGGCAAAAAGTAGAGGACGGGAGATAAAAACACTGTGCGGAAGGCTTCTTCAGCAGCCCTCGCATAGGAGCAGGAAGAGGTCTCGTTGGATAGGCCGCTTAGTCCAATCGAAGGTCCACCTCCCGGAAAAGGACAAGAATACAGGACCTACCTAACTTTACATACTAACCTCATCGGTAAAATTGTGGTCAGCTGCAACAACCCTTGCTGAAAGTCACTTGGGTAACTCCCTGGCGTCTACAACTCCCCGGTAACTACTAGTTAAATAAGTGTTACGCAGACTCCTATCCCGGTATTTACTAGGCCATCGAGTAAATTTACGCAGGTAGTGAGGTTTCCCGAGCAGGGCTAGCATATCGCCACCGCATTTAAGAAAAGGTCTGGGCGATCCTATATCTTCTCCCCACAGACGTAATTTGGGACGTGAAAACACTATATCCTGAAAATATCTCCCACTAATCTATGTCAAAAGTTTAATAGGCTCATCGTCGATGCACCCGTTATATAGAGCATTTCCATTGGTTCATTGCAGCAGATATAAAATTGATGTTCCTATAACTTGAAATATACCTCGCTTAGTAAACTGATTTTCACCTTAAAAATATCTTACGCAAGTACTTACAGCAGTAACACAGATGACAGACGCAACACAGAAAAACGACTAAATGCATATGCCACATCCCCTGTTCCGAAGTGGCCAAAAATACAGGTAAATATTTGAGTAAAGAAACAAGTGGCAAAAAGATGGAGCGGTGTGCGAGATGGTGTGGCTCAGCATGGCTTATGTAACCTAACATAAATAGAACTAGGACGCTTCGTGGCGTAAAAGCATCACCCGTGGAAAGAGTAAATTTCATCACCGTTATTTTTGATGGCCAGCTAATCGTAGTTTTTGGCATGCGTCATATCCAGTGTAAAAACACCTTCGTGCATGGGTTTCCCGCTTCTATCGTCATAATTATGTCCCTTGCTTCTTCCTCTGTTAGATCACCGTTGTTGTGGAGATAGGCGCTCAAACTATTCATAATAATAATAATAATGTAAGAAAAATAGAGCGCCCCGTGGCGTGAGACAATCTGCCGCGGAGGAGGTAAATTCAACATGGTTATTTTTTATGGCCAGCTAGGCCTAATTTTTTTGGCATGGGTCACATCTAGGTCAACCCACCAAACTCCCTGCAAAAAAATTATGAACATTGCTCAACTCCTTCGACCACTTAGGCCTATTGGGTGGACAGACAAATATATATATATTTGCAAATAAATATATATATACTTTAATCTTCAACGAAAACATTATCACCTCTCTCACTTCGTTCGCAGGTGGTAATAAAGAAAATAACAGAATGTTCCCTATTAACTAAAACAAAGTTACTCGTCAAGTCACCGACGGTCGTGCTGCAACAGGTTTTACACCCCGAGAAAGTAGACTCCTATGATTGGTTACTACATCCAGCCGTGACGTCACTTGGGGCTTTGAGTTGATCAAGTGAAGAGTAGCACCGTTCTCAATTCCATTCAATACGGAAACTGTCGTCCCAAAACATGAACATTTTCCTGTGCACCGACAGGCGAATTGCGCTGCGGCGTACTTGCACAAAACGAAAACTGTACTTACTCAAGTCTGGGCGTAGGCAGGTGTGCTGGTTTGAAGACAAGACTTAGCTACTATTCTTCTGTGCTCTCTTTGGATGGCGACATTCATAGAGTCCAACAATCGTTTCAAGCATAGAGCTGAATCAATGCAAAGACACGACTGATGATTATTGGTTTCGTCCGAATCTGAGCACAATAGCTACGTGAGAAGTGTCGCCGATTCGCCAGTTGTGACATATTCGAATCTCATTTGTTCTAACTTTCTCCGGAATTTCACTCCTGAGCGTTAGAGTCACCATACACCTTGTGTCGAGTTTCATGTGCTAACGCAAACCAACCGATATGCCGGCCAAGGTACTGCTAATTAGATTTAATTTTCTTACTCAAATAAGGGAACCGAAGGCGCATTTTACACTTACGCCGGGAATGCTCTTCCAGTTTGACTCAATTAGGCTTCAAATAATTCATTGCAGCATCAGGCAGATGGGACACAGCAATACCAATTACACAATGATAATAAAATCAATAAAACAAGTCTACTTTTCTGATTCAACAGTACTGATCGGGGCAACAATTTCAATGTGATCAATTCCTTACACGAAAGCTCGCCGTTTGGGATCGATTAATACAGCAAACTCCATCCGAAGTAGCGAAACCCAAGCTCCAGACTATAGTTAAACTAATGATATTAGCTTCTTTCGATGGAACAGACCCAATCAGTGATGTCTTAGATGGTAGATATGGAGAGTGCTACAGACAGTTGCCCCCCACCAGCCAACTACCGAGAAGGTAGATAGTCTGTGCGGCACTCTTGAACTCTCGGATAGGGTGTGCTGAGACACCCAATGCTGAGGCGGGTCAATTGAGTTTAAAAATGAAAGTAGGAAACACGCAAAATACAGGCTAGCAAAATCAGCCAACATTTTCCCATGGACTATAAACAACTCGCTTTCGTTGGGTCTGTTATCTCAACACATCCCGCCTGCAACCGATTAAAAGGTCAAGGTTACCACTTGCGCAGTGCTAATTCAAGTGAACACGCGAGGTGCGAAATAAAATGATTGTTGTGGCAACGAGGCGTAGTCAATTCATTTATGCATAAAACGATCTTAAGTTACCGGGAATGCCATCACGACGTCCAGTTCAGGGCAGAAAAAAAGAACGGAAAGATGTGCGCTTAGTTTGTGAAAATGGGGTGAATGGAAAATAATTCTTGTGTACAAATCACAGAGCCATGTTGCTCGAGATACAGTCATTGCTGCCTTGGCAGCCATCATCGGCTGTTGTAACAACAGAACCAATTTTGACTAATGTCGTGGGACACAACAGAACCAATGTTGGCCGATATCTTCGTACACAACAGAACCAATTAATGTTGGCCGACGTCGACGTGCCCAACAGAACCAATGCTGAGTGTGGAGTACTTTACGTAAAAAGTTGCATGCACAAAGTATAAGTCGTACTCTTTCTCTTCCAACAACATTTCCTTACATGCAGGGAATTCTTGATGGTCATCCCACTTGACTTTGATACTCAGTCTTGATCAATGACAGTTATTAGTAATTTGCATATTTTTAAGGAACATTGAACCCAGAACAGTTGTTATTCTATAATGCACTTTAAGCCCTGCATTTAATATTTTGACAACAAAAAAAGTTGACAAATAACAAGCTTTCAAAGACCGCATGTAAAAAAAAAACTTATCCATTTTTGTCCCAACAAATGCAAGCGCTGGACCGCACCTTTGTGCCCATATTTCAAATTCCATAAAATAATTATCGCACAATATTTACTTACTGCAGGGCACACTGAAGGCGTAAGTAATGGCATTCTTATTACAAAACTGAAGCCGAAAATCAAGAACATTCCACAAATTAATGCTGTCAGTTATCTAAGCCATGAATAGGTGAAAGAACTCAACGACGACAGCAGCTGAAAGTGAGTACCTACAGGACAATACTTTTCTTAACCATTTAGAGATGGAGTTTCAGAGCTCTACTGCTACGAAGACGACACCATTTCATAATCCCTACAGAGTACATGCATGTGGTAAAAGATTTTTAAAAACTGAGGTAACGAAGATCAACCAGTTAACCTTAAGGTTTATAGAGTCGGCCTGAGGGACTGGACCAGTTATCTTTGTTATTTGGCATTTGGCCCGATCGCTCGAACCCATCGTCTGTAAAATGTAAAATACCAACGTAAAAAATCCAGTCGGACACACATCCTACAAGATACAACTGTTGGACTAGTTTCTTTTAGCACAGCTAGACGTTCTCCATTACTGCATTCACCGTAAAACATTTCGCCAAGAGATGCACGTATTTATTTCGAGACATCGTAAACAGAACTTACAGGCTACGGAGAACATCCTATTACAGCGAGCCAAGAGTTGGATGCAGCCTGCACTGACAGGGACTACGTGGTGCTCGTACAAAAGGTGCTGTGGCGGGGCTAAGCTTTTCAGAACTACAGAAAAAAATGATCAAGAGCCTCCAGTTCCGCTCAGTCGTCACCATCTTATGTACATTGATCGACTGTAGTTGAACACTTCTGAGAACGAGAGCAGGGGCATAGCAAGAGTTTCGCAAAGTAGCTTCAGTTTCATATAAAAATATTCTTTCTTTGTTTCGTGGCTAAATCCTAGGCATCCTCCTATTGAGGACTATGCAGAAAACAAGCAAGAAAAAAGGAGCCATCCCTGGAGAAGCTACCGCACTGACCAGTCATTCACCAAAGCTACACTTTAGAGACAAAACGCTGACATTTCAATCCTTTTTGCACTTACGATAGCTTAGACATTAATTTAGTTTATTGCCATGTCATAGAAAACACTAGTTAAGTAACCTTACAGTATCAGCACGAGGATTTTATTATCTGGATTTCTTTCAGTAACGAACAGGTGAGTGCAAGGGCTCTACCGCTGCCCGAGTCATCCCTTCTGTTCTATAGCAGATCGCCTTCTTGCGATGAAATTCGTTCTTAGACAAACACTTTTTTTCTTGAGAAAAGACCTTTCAAGAACAATTCGCGACTAAACAAATTATCATTTGCTGCAATACCGAAGTCCTTGAAGGATAATATAATTGAGTACGTTATTTATCCTGGGAGGAATTCAGTTTACGGACACCGCCTCCACAGGCTGAAGGAGTTCATTTCAAAGATGAAGTTCCGTCCCAAGGAATTAGTAATACGATAGGGGTTTCAACTCAAAATAAAATTTAGCAGTTTAGGAGAGTTTCTTTTCAGAACAATTCACTTTAGGAACAAAATGTAATCTCCCGAATACATTCACTTCGGTATCCGAGTTCAGTTCCCGATTGTAAACAGTTTAAGATCAGAGTTGAATTCCCCTTCGCCGAATTTACGTAAGGCATTAAGTTTAATACCCAATAAAGTCACTTAAGGAACAGAGTTCATTCGCGCATAGGAGCAGTGCGCTCAATCAACTAACACTACGTAGTCCAAGAAAGAATTCATCTTAGGATCATCGGTCAGCAGTGGAATGAAATTGCGCGGTAAATGCAGAGTCCTGCTACTAACTAGCTTTGGTATGGAAGTGTTCGACTGGCCCACTTCTACTGATTGAGATAATCTACTCTACATAGCCTTAACTTATCCAAAGCTTGAGAAGTGAGCGATGGATTCGTTACTTTAGATCGAAAATTAGAATCAATAATCGTAAAAGTCTGATACTTGAGACGGCAGAAATTACACTAACCTCAGTCGTAATGGATTTACGATTATCGATTGAAATTTGATCCGAAGAGACGAATCCCATGCTAACGACTAAAATTTGAGATAAACCAAAGCTGAAAGCAGATTAGATTATCTGGAAGGAAATGGGTCAATGGAACAGACCCTCTGTTCGTCCTGGTGCAATGAGCACATCAGCCGTGTAGACATAAGAACCTAAGTCTGCACATGCATGATGTGGAGATACACCACTGCATAGCGGGTGTGCAACAGGACTTCCTCCCACAGTACTGAACTCTCACTTACATAACGACTCGGACAACAAGCAATATTTATTTTTCACTAGTAGCCTATCCCTCTCAGCGGCATCGAAGTGAGATTGATTTTTTTGTACTCTTTATTAATTTTTCACCAAAGAACACCATTTTTACAACTATGCATAGACAACCATATACTGTAAATAGTAATGAATTCTGAAAACACCGTATTGGCCAAGAAAAATCTACCAGAAAACACGAATCGGAATATATTGGAAGCTAAAGCCAAAAGTGCTGGGATTGGTTGGCTTCTTTCGAATGTTACCAACATCACAGCTGAGACTTTTGCAGCAAATTTAGCTAAGAAACATTCTTATTTTTAAGGTATTACATTTTAGGCCGAAGAAGTGCTCAGAAGAAATAGCGTTCAAAGTATCGTCACAGCCAAGTTATTAAAATCGAAACGTTTCCACTCAAGCCCACTTGAGAAAATAACAATCTTCAGGTACAAGAATTGATCTCGAGACTGGTCGTAAGTCAAGTTTTAAAAGAAGGGCAAAGAAGGCAAGCAGCAGAAAAGACTTCTAAATAAATGCTTCTGATATGTTTTCGCAACGACTGATCTCTCGACTGCATTCCCGTTATCGCAGTAGAATCTATGGTTCAAGGAATGCTCGTTTGTTGCAGTTTACGTCTACAACAAATCTTTCAATTTGAGAGTTTTTTCCAGACGAGGAAAACTTCTTTGCCAAACTTACTTTCACAACTTTTGTGCACAAAAATGCTTAATACAATTAGAAACAATGACTACAACATTTAAAAAAAAAACGAACTAAGCTTTATCAAAATTTAGAGCGCGGAACTTCACCATAATATATGTGCAGAAACTGAATGTGATGTTTTTGGGATACAGAACCAAAAATGGCAAGCCCACAATAACCTTCTGAAACTATGACAAATTACTTTCCGCAATAGCGTTGGAGGATAGGGAGCAATTGATAAAGATCATGTGCGCTGTTCGTTTCCAGAAGTCCAACGAGAGGTACATCCCAGATCGGACAGCATGGCCTTCGATTTGCGTAGATCTGGAAAATTCTAGCCACTCTCTGCAGCCAGGGCACACATAAATCACGGCACTCACACGCCGCCAAGGTTTCAAATTGTGTTAGCTGACTCGGCTAGGTATGGAGCCACCATATTACACCGACTGAATTCCTGCCTTCTTTGCCCTTTCAGTAATGCAACGCGTACTATACTTTGGACTTCATCTGAGAGAGACAGAGAGAGAAGACAAGTAAGAGGTAAGAGAAGGAACGGAAAAGTGACGGAGGAAATGGAAACACACGGACAGGGAGGGAAGTGAGAGGAAGGCAATTTCGTGCAGCAACAATGATAACAACAACATACTTTGATCTTTCCACCCGTTGTAGTCTTAATCCTTAATAGAAANAGGAGACAAGTAAGAGATAAGAGAAGGAACGGAAAAGTGACGGAGGAAATGGAAACACACGGACAGGGAGGGAAGTGAGAGGAAGGCAATTTCGTGCAGCAACAATGATAACAACAACATACTTTGATCTTTCCACCCGTTGTAGTCTTGTTCCTTAATGGAAACACAAGGTCGCGTCATGGTTGGCATTCATCACTTGTGCTGCCACTTAACCCAGTGAGGCAGACCAAAGCTCCTTTAGGCACTTTGTCCGTCTAGGGAGATATGGGCTGGATCGTTTTTTTTTTTTTGCCCGTAAAACTGTCAAGGATCTGGAGTACTCCGCTTCTCAGCAATGGATCCACATCGTCCGTTGAGTGCCTCGGCCTATTCACCTGCTGCTACCTGGGCGAGCCAAGCGGAGCTCACTGCAGCAAGCTTGCGACCCCCACCCCCCGTTAAAAGTGTTGCTTAGATATCACCACCATAGCCAAAGGGAAATATGTAGCACGTATCATTATGCCAGTCAACAGCTAAACAAGATGTTTTATTATCAACATTGCTTCCTCCCATGGCCACTAATATCCCTTCGTCAGTTATGCACCTCATCGTAAGCATGGCAGTAATTTCGTTCACTTGGGGCTTGTAGGATACGCAAATCACTGATTGCAAGTAGATGTAGGAGCAGAAGTCGGGAGTGTATATCCGCCTCGTGAGAAGAGCAGCTTACTCATTTTCCAGGTGGGAAAAGCAGGACTCGACTACTGCCGCCGGGTCGACGTCGAACACGATTCAGGACGCATTGCGTGGCCATCCAAACAGCGACCGTATATTTTCATCCAGGATATCAGCAAGTCTCATTATGTCAATAAGCCAAGAGAGAGAAGTCTAGCAACCTCGCTAATAACAATAGGAACACAAACTGATATGCATGGCGCAGGGCTCCTCTTCGCTCTTAAGGTAGCAACTATCACACTTACATCGAAAGGCAAAGAAGGGAAGTGATCTCAAATGCCTTTCTTCTAAGTAACTTAAATGCACATTTCAAGATCAATGACTGAAACGCTTCGATATCCATGAAAGTGAAGACTTTCGTAACACGTAATAATTTGTGAAATGACCGCAGGCACACAGATTACTAACCCTCCTTGTCCTCCAACTGTCGATGACTGAAACACAGGAGCAGAGAATGGCTGCTGGCGAAAAGGAGGCCATCCAATGAAGCTCTCAAAAAACACACAGCTACTCTGGTACACGCGTCCTTAGTTGTAGTCACTAAACTGCAAGCCAACGAGTCCGAAGCATCTCACGGAACCCACACGAACTCTTCTTATCAGCTACGCCTTAACCCTTTACTGTCCCAGTAGACATCAACGTTCGTGGGAATACCACTATTTGAAACCGTAACCGAATGGTGCTTTTGGTCGGTAAAAGGTTAATATCTGATCTAAGACGAGATCATAGTCAACGATTCACAAAAAATCTCACAGCTCAACTCACTCAACAAGACTGCCAGTCATATTCTGGGACGTTTCTCCACTGAGATAAGCACACACTAGAAAAGAAGTCGAATTCGCAACAGGCAGTGAAGCAAGTCTGGACAAGCTTCAGTTTTCGTAGATATCTGCAGGGCGTAGGAAAGCTGGTCGTAAAGCGCCAGCTTCAGCTTGAGATATAGTCAACAATTGGCACAGGGTTGCTACAAGCAGGCTTCAAAGAGCGTCATAAGTGACACTACATGGCAACAGAAGACAAGGAGTGGCATCCACATCACGGAACCTACGCCGGCCCGGCTCACACCTGAAGAGAGAAAGACTATTAGCTTATTGACACAATACAAGGGGGTGACAACCACATCATGAAATACATAGGTACCCTTTTGGCTCACCCACGAACGAGAGACTATTGGTTTGTTATCATAATACGAGGGTTGGCATTCAAATTATACTCCGATCCGGCTCACAGCAAAGGATAGAGATCGATTATACAGTAATGTTGGCATAAAAAGCAACCCATTTGCTGCTCACGACTAATGACGCACGAGTATGTACAGAGTCTTTACCTATTTGGTTAAATTATTTCCCTTGTTCACAGGTGACATCTTAGTACATGTCCCCTGCTTCCAGGTAAGATAATCTAAGCTAAAAGGCGTTAATCAGACCAGTTATTTGATGCGTTAGCTTCTCCACTAAGCAGGGCACGCGGAGATTAGACTTTGGGTAAGAAAATTAGTCTCCATTGATAGATAAAGAGATACGAGGGTAGCGGTAAGTTAGCTACTTCATTACTAAGTCGTATTGACAGACACGTCACGAACATTATCAAAGCGTCAGTAACTCAACTTGAATTGCCCACGAACATGTACAGAAGGTAAGTTGATGACCGGGGTTCTAATAATTGCTGAATTTTTGAGGGATAGAACTTCCTAACAATTACACTGCTCGGAATGAAATTATTATGAGCACAAAATATAAAAGAATTCAGTGTGAGAGAAATGATTCTCGTTTCGATTCCATGCTGTGGACTCGTGAATCACAAAAAAGCATAACTCAATACGACACTCGCTGATGGTGATTACGAATTTAGTCTCTTGCGTGGAATTTATGCTTGTGACGAGCCAAGGGCGACGGAACACGATTTTTTTTTCTCACCGTAAGGGAATTTGACACCGTGAGGACTTAGCCCAGTAGTTCCTTCTGCCCTTTACCATCTGATCGTATCATTATGTTACACAAGTGGGATTCTTATCTATAAAATTCTTCGCAGTATCGAAATCGTTTCAAAGTGTATAGATAAGAGTCATTACTAAAATCTTTTTCATTTTACAGATCGAGAATCAAGCCATCGTCAGCCGTCCAGCGCCACGCCCGGCTGATCTGTGGTGCGCCGAGCCAGCGCCAAACTCAGCCAGCTGGCGCGGCCGCCAGGCAGCCACCCCGCCAGTCAACCGGCTGGCGGTTACCTCGGAGGCTGCACTGGTCCAGCTCTCCATGCCAACGCCACCATCTGGTCGCGACGGGGACGAGGGAGGAATTCACGGTGTCAAGTTCCTTTATAGTGAAAAAAAGGGCGTGTTCCGTCGCCCTTGGCTCGTCACGAGCATATTTTCTCACCTCTAGGTCACTTAACACCACTAGGACCTACTATTTTATGGCCCGGACGGGTAAATATATGTATGTGGAAGCGACCAGAGACCAGATTGTAAAGGTATAGACTAAAATGTATCAGACATATAAAGTCCCAGCCTGTTACAGTATGATGCTAGGTAGGGTAGGTAAAGATAGCGAACAAGGTAGACTTACTTCTGTAGGTTTTCAAGGTACAGATACATTTGGTTAAACGAACAACTAGGGTCGTGCCCTTGAAAAGCAGAAGGTACAACCAACAGTGGAACAGGTACATAAATGCTACGAACACGTTCGTATTAGAGTGGTAACCCTAATGGACAGGAGCTGACAGACAGGTTGAGTTTACTTGCATTTCCACACATGAGGGATGTAGTGCGGCCGATTTTTCAGCGGGTTGTGGTTGCCGGTGTAGGGTTGCTTTGGTCTGGACGAGGCCTGGGGTTTTTAGGTGCCCCTGGGGCGTTCTGTCCTGACCGGTCCAGGCACCGGACGTTGCCAGCTGATGGATGGTCCGGCCGCGGGTAGGCTAGGGGCGGCACGAGGTGGTGCCGTGGTTTTCCCATAGTTGGATGTAGTACGTTTGAGTTGGTTAGACTCAGACGTGTTGCGGCCGTTATTAGCGCCCGAATAGGGCGCTTTGCGTCCCTGCCTGATGGCAAGTGGAGAGTTCTTGGCGGGCCGAAAGGTATTAGGGTGAGCGGTAGTTGCAATATGATCGGCTTGTTCGACAGTTTCTTTAAGGAATAGATCTCCATCTTGAGAGAAACCTGGGGTTTCTCTGAGGGTGCCTGATACCACAGGGGGGAACATGTCTTCGAGGGTGAAATTACGCAGTTAGTTATAGTTAGGAAGTTTCAGCCTCTGTTTCCGAACGGAACGATATCACAGAGGAAAGATCAAGAGACATATAGTATGCCAAAAGAAACGGGGAACCCATGCACGAAGGTTGATATTACGCAGCTTCCTCTTGTGGTCCACGAAGGTCGAGAGGTGGTGGTGGCTTGCGCCTGGAAGATTGGTAGGCAGGCCTGTAGTACCTTCGCTGTCAGGGAAGTCTGCTGTAGTAGCTCAGACTTTGACGTATTTTCTTCAGCTGAGAATAGCAGGGTGTGGGTGGAGAGTTTCGAACGTGGTCAGGTGTTGGTACGCCATATGGCGAAGGCGAGAATCTTCCTTAATAGATCGTTGTTCCAGAGGGCTCCAGGGTCCCCTTGGAAAGTCATTGGCATGATGCTGGACGAGAGCGTGTCGAACAGAGGGGAATTGTCCCTGTAAATCGTTACAATTTTTGTATATTTGATTAGTTTTTATAAAGCGTTTCAATAGGTAGTAGGGTGCTTAATCTTTATCTCTCTTATTGAAAAATTTTCAAGTCGCTGTCGGGGCGTCCGGAGGTGGCTTCAGCCAGTCAGGCACACCTCCAGCCCACGATACCCTCAGTCGAGTGACTACGTCATCCGCCATGTGGCGTCCGAGACAGCCAGCCTCTGGTTACCTCGAGGCGTGCGTTGGCTCCGCTCCTCATGTTCTTACTCTTCTTTCCCTACTTGCTGTTCCCATGCGCGTTGATCCTGTGTGGGAACACCCTCGTGCAAAGGTTCCACGTGTCTATCGTCACACTATGTGTCCCTTGCTTCTTCCTCTGTTAGATCGCCGTTGCTGTGGAGACGGAGACTAAAACTACTCAATATAATAATAATAATGCCCATTTGTAAAGCCGTCGGGGCAAGCCACCTGGTGCCTGCTCTCTCCCTTCGGCTCCACTTGCATCGACACCAATTGTCTCAGCGAGCTTTGCTTGGTCCTTATACAGTGCCTAGACATAAGTATTTGCACAACTCTATTTTTATATATTTTAAAAAACTTAGGGACTGCTTTAGGATAATTAATACAGGAAGTTTATATAGCACATATATGATAGAATATTTAAACAAAACAGTCAAATGTGCACTTATAACAAGAACATTTAACACAAGCAAAAGCAATGACGGACAAAAGTATTTGACAAAAAAAAAAAAAATATGGCATTAGTACTTGGTGGCGTGACCTTTATTGGCAATAACAGCATGGAGACGATTGTTATAGCTGGAAATTACCTTTTCACACTCACTTGATGGTATTTTTTTCCATTCTTCCATGCAGATAACCTTTAATTCAGTAAGGTTTTGGGGACACCGTTTGTGGACACCAGATTTAAAAAGACGCCACAAAT
>LQNS02278159.1:16944295-16955843 GCA_001587735.2 Parhyale hawaiensis
CTGTAAGAAGAGGAGTTTTGCGAGGAGTGTAAGAATGAATGCCAGTACGGTTCAATTCCCTAACAATAGTTTTCTTGCTGACATGCAGTCTCTGAGACGCCAGTTCACTCTGAAGGTCAGCACGAATTGTCATGGGGTCATTAGTCACCTTACGTAGCATGTAGCGCCGAGGACGACCCATGATCTTATGCGGAGCTCCAGCTCTAGGCAGGTTGGAGACCGCCCCAGTCACTGGATGCTTGCGGACTATTGCTCCAACCGTTGAAAAAGGAACATTCACACGTTCTGCTATTACTCTATAAGTTAATCCCTCACTACGAAGTTGAATTCTCCGTTTACGAGGAGCTTCAAGGATTTCTTTAACTTTGGGCATTGTAGTGAGAGTGTGCGCAACTTCAGTGAGGTCTAGAGAGGTAATGATTGCGCCGGATGTGGTTTGTTTACATTGCATTTGTTTCGAGACGTTTCGTGAACGTTCTAGAATAATTTCCAAACTAATTTATTCAAATTATACTGTTAAACATCAAAGCTTCAACATCATATTTATTTTGGTCAAATACTTTGTCCCTCATTACTTTTACTTGTGTTAAATATTCTTGCTATAAGTGCACATTTGACTGTTCTGTTTAAATATTCTATTATATATATATATATATATGTTATATTAACTTTTTGTATTAATTATCCTAAGGCATTCCCTAAATTTTTTAAAATACATGAAAAATAGAGTTGTACAAATACTTACGTCTAGGCACTGTATATTAAAAAAAAAACTTTTCACAAAGAAGAGAGAAAAAACTTCCAAAAAGCAAAAAAAAAAAAAACTGCAGGATGCAGAGCACAACCTTGGTTTTGGCAACCAGGCCTTTAGTTGGCTCTGCACCTGTTGAGAATGTTGGTATGGGCTTGGCATGGCGTCCAAGCCAGCAATAATACCCCACTCTCAACAGCAGTGGAATTGGAGCTCCTCTCAGTACAACGCCTCGGGCTATACTGCGAAGAGCAGCAAGAGCTCCGAGTCCTTCCTTACTGCAACCCCCTTCTCCCCTACGAACTGCGGCCGTCCACGGTTGTCCCGCTAGTAAGCCGGTCAAGGCAAACATGGGAGAGGGAGCAAGGCCCCTAGTGTTGCCGCCATCATACAGGCGGTTTCTTCGGTAGGGCAACACTGAGCTGGGCCACTGCCCTCCAGGCTTCGTCCTGTGTGGTCGACCAGCTCCTGCGGCGTGTTGAGTATGGACTGGGCATGGCGCTCAAGTCTGCAAAAGTACCACACGTTCGTATGAGCAGCCGGCAAAAAATGGAAGAAAATGGAAAAAATCCCAACTGCAGGGTATGGGACTCGCGCCGGCCCGGTGCCGCTGATTCTATGGCTGAGGCTGTGGAAGTCGTGTTGGGTCGGGGGTGCTTTCTCACTACCCGTTGCGAGCGTTGGTATGGACTTGGCATGGCGTCGAAGTCTGGGTTAGTACCTCGTTCCAACAGCAGGGGAAACGAAATATTCAAAAACATATATGTTGGCCACAGTTAGAGGAGTGTTTGGGGCCTTTGACCTGCTTCCAGCCCTACAGTAGGGTGGGGGCCGCCGAGCCCGGGGGGCTCGAGACTGGATAAGGGAAGGTGGCTCTCCTTATCCTAGCCTGCCAAGCTGAAAAAAAAACACGATGTCTTGTAAGAGGGGTGCACAGCCTTCGCCAGGCATAATGGCATGATGGAGCGGAGCAATTGGGTCCACTCTGCCCCTGCACTCGGCATAAACTGCGAGAAGCACCAGCCGCCAGCCACCATATTTAGGCTTCTGAGGTTGCCAGAGAGTTCCATATTCTCATTTGCCATAGCATAAGTCTAGTTATAAGTGCCTCATCCTCGCCCCCCAAGAAACGGGAGCGGGATGCGACCACCCCTTCCCCTGCAAGGTGGAAGGGGATGGGCCCCTGGCTTCTCAATTATAGTAGCTCACCCCACTCTACCGGGCTGTGTAGGGTGGGATGCTCCCTTGCTACTAATTTTTTTTAAGCCTGTTCCAGATAATCTGTGCAGAATTAACATGTAAGCATTATGACAAGTGGCAAATGAGCGCTATGCACATTCAGAATGTTGCAGGACAGAAACACGTATTCTTCCCTGCGTCTTGCAAAACTAGCGTTCAACTCACTCTCGACAGAATACAGGAGAAAAGTAGTCCTGTATCTAAAACCTGATAAAAAACCTCAGCAACGTCAAGACGGCGAAAGAGTCCCAAACAGAGAAGAATGATAGGAGAGACCGACTGTGTTTGTGAGGTTCGCAGGCAAAACAGAGAATTTTCGGCAGCTTTAAAGACTATGATCCTCAACATTCCCCGTATTTCCCTAAAGAAAGGGCAATCGAGGTACTCTCCGTCTTCTTAAACACGGATCCGAGCTACGTGTCATCCTTCGTGGATCTAATGCCCAGAAATCATATCACAAGTCATTCTCATTGAATTTGATTCGCTCCACATCCTCCACCACTACACGACTCTCTCGAAATCGTTCCACCAGAATGAGCCAAGTCAGCCGGAACCCCGGCCTTCTACAACTTAAGCCGTCAGGGCAGGTCATCTGGTACCTGATCTCTCCCATCGGCGCATTACTCCCTCATTATTTATGAGGGATTGCCAACTACGGTTACCCGAATCTTCTGTTATGGCTGTCATTGAAGTAGTCCTCTACTAACAAAACCATTCTCGCCAAGGCAGTTCCCTATATAACCACGCTATGCTTAAGCCCCTACTACACAACACTGCTGCGTGCGGTGTAAAATATCACTGCTTCCCGTCAAAACTCGTAGTGGACAATGTTCACTTCTTCAGCGCGATCACACAGGGCACAGCTGCCGACACGTTTCACTGTCACTCAGTGTTACTCCAGACATGTGGTAGAAGTATTCAACGGAGAGTGCATAAGCAAACATGCTTGTAGTGCGAAAGCTGCCACGCCACTGGCGGCCACTGCGACTGCGAATCTGCCGCTCAACGCTGCCTTCAGAGAAAGGGATGAGAAAGAGCACGCTCGTTCTCGGTAAAAAGTGACAGTTTCACGTGTCATTGACGAAAAGGAGAGCAAAGCACGGCTGAAAGATAGCAAACCGGGAAACAGTGACATTGATCGCCGCACGCAGCAGTGTTGTGTAATAGGAGCCTTAGTTGCGCGGCAGGCAGAGCACAGTTTCTCCCATTGCGTATCACCGATCACGCTATCTCATTCGGGGCTCTCACGTACCGTTCGGCCTTTGCTGTGGGCTCGACTTCTCTACCACGCATCTCCATCGGCACGACTGTACAGTACATTCGGGCTCTGCACCAAAACCAAATCTACAGTCTTGCGCGGCCAAGACAGATTGAACATCGTTGTGCGGAGGCCATTCACAAACCCCATCCAAGTACCGTCATCGGCCCGTGCTAAAGTCGCTATTCCCAACCCTGCGCACGAGATACAACGCATGGAATGCCTAGGCTGTCTTTACCTCGCCAAACGTGTTATAAGTTGTGGGCCCTGGTAATGAGGACCCACACCTTCGCAGCCCGTGTCGCTATCTGAGGTTACCTTTCCTGAAAACTACAGATCAGAGCCTACTCCTTCTAGGGTTACTTCGTGAGAGGGCTGCCCAAAATTTCCTATGCAGACCCTTCGATCGGGAGGTCCACTGGGCTCTACTCAGATATACACAGGAACCATGACAGTTCCGTCTCAGGGGCAACGCCCTCGGGGAGTTACCCTATGCTTGGTGACTCCCAGCAGATACTCGTAGGAAAATAATTCCTAGACCTCACGTCAAGGAATAATTCCTCAACATGAGCAGATCTCGACGCCTCCAGAACCTATCGGGTGACGCGTCGCCCCAACGCTGTGTACGTAGACCAATCCAAACTTTGGGCCATACAGATCTCTGATCGTGTCAAAGACTCGGTTCACAACGAGCCAACTTTACGCGTTTAGCCGGGGCACAAGTACTCCATAACGACCTTACTATCGACCTAAGTTTCAAACGGGTCACTGCGCTCTGGAATAACCAAAAAATGGACGCTTTGCGAGCGGATGAGCCACATCAAGGTGAAGGAGTTCTATATCACCATCAGCGTCCAGTCTTTCTCTGAAGCACTGGGTATAATGGCTTACATTACAAGCATTACCTCCCTAAGCTACACCACCTTGCGGACGGCACAGCGTCCCTTCATAGAATTGCCCTACCAGCAATCTCAAGATTGCACTATTGCTCTAAGATGTACCAGCACACCACCGCCGGTTCATGGATGCAGCAGCTAGGGCTGCGCTATCCCAGCATATTCTCGAACTCGAGTTCAGGGCTTCACATTTGTGGTAACGTGAACTTTGTCCCGCAGTCCTGCTTGCAGGACAGGCTCCATTAGGTAGCTCCTCGTGCTGCCAAATAATATCAGCACGTACGGGCGCCACCTCAGCTATTGAACCAAGCACTCACCATCGGCTTGTTCCCAAAGTACACTCAATAAATCCAACAATGAACACCGGACAACACCACTTCAAAGTACGAAGAATTATGATCATGGCGACGCATCATTGCCAAACATGCACCCCCTATTCGGACTCGCAAGACCCACGCGAGTGTACTCGACAAACATGCTTCCTTGCCGTTGTAAAGTTACATACAAAACTGTGGGGCGTAACTCACCAGGTGCCTTTGAGACTTCAGGTCCTGCATCGAATCAGTCCAATACGGTTGTTATTTTTATACCGAACTGCACATCGTTCATGAGGCAGAAGGCAGCTTTTCTTCTCTCAGTATGCTCTCAGAAGCACTCCCATTCTCGGGATTCTGGTCGCGTCGATACTGTATCCCAGCACTTACATCAGCTAGGCCTTCCCTTCTATGAGGAACTTTACACCCCCTTCTGGTAAGACACCACAGCACTGGGGCGTAGCGAGTGATCTCCTAGTCCTTGCATACCTCATCTTTAGGGAGCTACTTACGCCGTATCATCCTCGCGATAGCCCCGAGAATCAACGGTAAAACCGTATCGTTGTCTGGTTTCCTTGCCTAGGCAACACAGCCCTGTGTCTCAAAATCCTTTAATTATCCACTACCCGTACTTCAAGGCATCCTGATGCGGGAGCATGCTCGGTTTTTTCCCTTCTCTTCAACTGATTCGCCCTAATCCATTCAGTACGCTTAGATCGATTCTGTTTATGACATCTAAGCTCAGCTACAGCTACTAGGCGCCGCGGTAACACGGCTGCCATATTGGATTCGTCCAGAATACTGCCTGGCCCACTCCGAAAGGTCATATTAGCCTGGCTCCAGCCGACACAGTGCTTTAACAGGGGTAGACTTGATGAGGTGAACCAACGCACCACGAACCGGTCAAGATCTTCAAACCAACGGAGTAATCCTACAGACTACACCCTTTCCAGGGTCTTCCCGAACCTAGCTCAAGAAGTCAGTGGTTCGTAGTTGAGTTTCTGAGAGGCTCACAGGCCTTAAGTCCTCAGAAGTAATGCACATCAGACCATCGGAGAAAGACCCTCCTCAAAGCATGATTTCGTGCTTACCTGACAAATTATACCAACACGGGTAGAATAATTGAAATCTCTCTGCGTTTTGGAACCAAACCCTTTACGCAGTATTAAATTAGTTAGCTTGAACACGATCACGAGGTATCGTCTGGAATCAGCTCACCATATTCAACCGACGGGCTTACGTCTTTGATTCGTCCAAAGTAGACCACCGAGTAGGGTACATGTCAACCCCCTACCAACTAAAGTGCTTGGCGCCTCGCTACATAGACAAGGCGCAGCCTGGCAAGCACTAACTGGCTTGAGCTCTAAGATTGCAAGAGCAGAGCAGCTGCATCGGTGCCCGGCAGTAGCTTCAGAGCAGGTCCACCGTATGCACGTCCTTGTACTCCGACTTCACGTACAACCCATAGCATCATAACAAGACATCATCGCGTCCTACCTATCAACCCCAAAGAGTGAGCTGCTGTACATCTAATACCCTCGAGCCATATCAAAGCTGTAACAACGGAGTAGCATACCCATTATCGGGTCCGCTGATGAACTTAGGCCGAAGAATGCTCATCAATCGCTCTCAGGGCCCACAGCTGACTCCTCTAAAATAGCATATTAAAACGAGACCTCGAACCATTATTAAACTCTCGCGTCCAACTAACCACCGTCTTCCCTCTACTCTGCTGCGCAGGAATACCGGGCTACCTTCGGTTAGCCCACCGTTAACTATGTTCCAGCATCACCGAGTGCGTCGATATACGCCCTCACTACGGTACTTTGACCAAAACGAGTACAGCGTTGCCGCAGTTCCCTGCGCTCTAGCGTACCATGGTCCGACTGTACGGGCTAATTCCTCGTCTAGGGAATTTCGGGCCTTTTATTGACCCTCCCTATAACAGATACGCCTCGGCACGATAACCATGAGTAAATCAAGGCTAGATACCTCGAGAAGGTACGCATAGCCCCAGCGTCAGAAGTAGCCTAAAGGTATGGTGCCCCGAGGGTGGCCTTAGATCACTAGACTCCCGCGCAGCAAATTTTAATCTAGAACCCGCAACACTGTCCCTGAGTAACATCTATTCGATGATATATTGCTATAAATTTTAGGTATATAACGAAACAACATGCAAGCTGCTCATCCGATCAATCATTCGGGAGTAGTAGTGCATAGGTATCCACGGTATTACGCTACCGGTTACTCCAGGCAGCTTCGGGATGTTTAGTCCCAGTCTTCGCGTTAATCACTTCCCTTCGGGCTACCCTTAAAGGGCTCGTTAGCAGCCAGCAAACCGTGGTCTGCTACCAAGCGCCTATACACCTGCCTCAACGGCGACATCCGTCGGCAAGGTTCGCGTAATTCTAAATTTATATCATCCAAATTAACCGCGCAGTCATCTCGGTGATAATACCACCCGCGCCAGGTGTTTCCCCCGAGAAACGACGACTCTTTAGTACACGAGCAAAATACTCTATTTCGGCCGACGTCTAATCGAATAAGCCGTCACACGTTCTGTCAAACTACTGCTCCATACATGCCAGTCCGGGCACGCATTTCGTTAGGGTGCATAAGGTTAACTTTAACTTGTACCAGCCTAGTCCTATGCTTCTCCAGGAATCAGACGTCAGAAATTCACCACAGAAGCCTGACTGTGAAACATATGGATACAGAATGCACCTAGGAGGCAGTATTCTCGTCGACCACGATCTGAATGGCAAATCTACACCCAAAGACGCTATCGAACCTCTACCGTCAGCTCGAAATCCAACGACTTCGACCATGAAGGACGAGCGTACCTAATACGGAAACCTCAACCTGATCCTTTTATCCCACTGTCTTAGCGGCTCGTGGTTACGGTGTTACAGACTCTTCTCAGACACACGAGCTTTGGCTCAGGGAAAGGACAAAACTCTGCCTCACCGCCTACAGCTTTTAGACCGCCTGGTCGACCCTAACATCAAGTTCTCTTGAGAAAAAAGGTTATGTACCCAAAGCCGTACTACTTCCGAGCTAGAATTATTATGCCACAGTGCGCCCCATCCGACGCGCAGGCAAGCTGCAAGCCGTCAGTCAAGTACTGGCTGCGTCTTCCCTCCCAGGGCACTTAAATCCTAAGAAGACTCGAAATTTACCTTAATATAGTAAGTTAGTACCGTACGTTAAGTATTTGGACCTTAATGGTAACTGTTCTTTAGTACCTGCCTTTACACTTTGATCATTGGTCGCTCCTCTACCGTACTATACCCGTCCGGGCCGTGGATAATAGGTCCTACACGGTGTCAAGTGAGCGAGAGGTGAATAAATATGCTTGTGACAAGACAAGGGCGCCGGAACACGCCCTTTTTCTCACCGTAAGCGAGCTTGACACCGTGGACGCCTCCCTTCTTCCCGTCGCGACCAATTCGTGCGTGGGCATGAGGAACGGAGCCAGCACACGCTTCGAGGTAACCAGCGGCTGGCTGTCCCGGACGCGCTATCGTCGTTCACGACGATTTGTGTACGTGTTTCTGTACGCAAATGGTGTGCGTGTGAGCGGCGTTAAAGTTGGTGCGCCGCTCTGCTCGCTGTATCGCTGATTAGGTTAGGTTAGGTTACGTTAGGTAAGGTTAGGTTAGGTAAGGTTTGAAAGGTTAGGTTGGGTTAGGTTAGGTAAGGTTAGGTTAGAAGGTTAGGTAAGGAAGTTAGTTAAGGTTAGGTAGGGGTATTTTAGGTTGGGCTAGGTTAGGTTAGCCTAGGGTGTGTTTATCTTAGGGGTGGCGCGCGCAGCAAAGCTTACTTGAACGCGCAATCGTCGTGAACGACTATAGTGCCGCCCGGCTGCACTACCGTCGTTCACGACTATTTGTGTGCGTGTTTGTGTACGCAGATCGTGTGTGTGTGAGCGGCGTTCAAGTTGGCGCGCCGCGCTACTCGCTGTATCGCTGATTAAGTTAGGTTACGTTAGGTTAGGTAAGGTAAAGTTGGGTAACCTTAGGTAACGTTAGGTAAGGTTAGGTAAGATTAGAAAGGTTAGGTTGGGTTAAGTTCGGTAGGTTAGGTAAGGTTATTTTATGTTAGGTTAGAAAGTTAGGTAAGGAGGTTAGGTTAGGTAAAGGTAGGGAAGGCTAGGTTAGGTTAGCCTAGGTAGTGTTTATTTTAGTGGTGGCGTGCGCAGGAAAGCTTACGTGAACGCAAAGTGGTCGTGAAGGACGGTAGTGCCGCCCGGCTGCGCTATCGTCTCTCACGACGATTTGTGTGTGTGATTGTGTACGCAGATCGTGCGCTCGTGAGCGGCGTTCAAGTTGGTGCGCCGCGCTGTTCGCTGTATCGCTGATTAAGTTGGGTTGGGTTAGGTTAGGTTAGGTAATGTTGGGTAACGTTAGGTAACATTAGGTAACGTTAGATAACGTTAGGTAACGTTCGGTAAGGTTAGGTAAGGTTAGAAAGGTTAGATTGGGTTAGGTTAGTTTAGAATGTTAGGTTAGTTTAGAAGGTTAGGTAAGGAGGTTAGGTTAGGTAAGGGTAGGTTAGATTAGGCTAGGTTAGGTTTGCCTAGGTAGTCTTTATTTTAGTGGTGGCGCGCGCAGGAAAGCATACTTGAACGCAAAATCGTCGTGAGAGACGATAGTGCCGCCCGGCTGCGCTATCGTCTCTCACGACGGAGATGTGTGCGTGTTTGTGTACGCAGATCGTGTGCGCGTGAGCGGCGTTCAAGTTGGTGCGCCGCGCCGCTCGCTGTATCGCTGATTAAGTTGGGTTAGCTTCGGTAACGTTAGGTAACGTTAGGAAAGGTTAGGTAAGGTTAGAAAGGTTAGATTGGATTGGGTTAGGTTAGGTTAGGTAAGGTTAGGTTAGAAGGTTAGGTAAGGAGGTTAGGTTAGGTAAGGGTAAGGAAGGATAGGTTAGGTTAGCCTAGATGCTGTTTATTTTAGTGGTGGCGCGCGCAGGTAAGCTTACATGAACGCAAAATCGTCGTGAGAGACGATAGTACAGCCGGGCGTGACGCTGGATGGCTGACGACGGCTTGATTCTCGATCCGGAAAACGAAAATGATTTTAGTAATGAATCTTACTATATAGTTTGAAACGATTTTGATTAGGTTTTAGGTATTATAAGAAGATTTAAGCCTCCCTAAGTAAGTAGGCTACTAAACTCGTCTAAGAGAGGAAAAGGAAGGGACATCTAGTATGTCGACAGAAAAACGGGGAACCCATGCATGTAGGTGTTCCCACACAGGATCAACGCGCATGGGAACAGCAAGTCGGGAAAGAAGAGGAAGAACAGACAACAGTGAGGTCAGTAGGAGTAGGAAAGTGGAAGGAAGCAAAGTGGGCACGAAAGACAAACGTCCAGAAGGCCTAACTAATGGCTAAGGTAACCTATACAAACCCCCTGAGGGCGCTACTCCCCATAACATAGGATGGGCGGACCTAACTAACCTAACCCTATGGCCTATGGCCCATCCTATGCCTGCGGAGGGGAACGATTTTGATAATGCGAAAGAATTTTATAGATAAGAATCCCACTTGTGTAAGATAATGATACGATCAGATGGTAAAGGGAGAAGGAACAACTGGGCTAAGTCTTAGCGGTGTCAAGTGACCTTCAAGGTGAGAAAAAGCTGTAAAATCACTTAAATACCTCCTTAAGTCTGGAAGAACTAACAGGTTTTCTCTCATTTGTTCTTTCCATCCATGCAAAATATGAAGTCTTCACAAGATGAAACACGTGCGCAAGTGCCTACGATGCGCGTTTCGCTATTCTTGCACTTATTTACGTAATGGTAGTTCCCATCCGTTTCCAAAAGCGTGACGTGGTTCCTTGTTACCATTGCGTTTATTCATTTTTTTTAGCAGCATTTAGCATCTAACCGAGGCAGTGCCGCTAATTGGTCACAAAACATGGGTCTTCGATTGGTCAAATTTACGTACCTGACAGACACCTTGCAGGCATAAGCCCCACGATTAATAGGTTGTCCATTCTTCAATTTTAGCGCATATGACCGAGACATCACCGTATTCCATTCTTTAAATTTGGCGCACCTAATTGAGACATCCCCATTTTCTAGTCTTTGAATTTAGAGCACCCAACCGACCGAGATTTTACAGTTTCCTCCTCACGAATCAAGGAGCTGGTAGCGCAAAGTCGTTTTTTTTTTTAAACCAGGTATGAAAAAGCCTTGACGCTACCATGTAATTTGTTCACGAGTTCCAACTTAATAATAATAATAATAATAACATGTATTTCTCCACAGGCGGGAGATATTCTTGGATTATTATATTACAGCTTACATTAAAAAATACACACATGTAATTAAACAACCTTTATAATGTCAATATATAAGTGTTGGATTAGATGTGCCGAGTCACGGTGGTGTATGGTTTGCTCAATTGACCTGACCGAGGCGTTATCTCGATGGTAACAATCACGCTCGCGCAAGAAGCAAAGTAAGATATAATTGTTTGTACTAATATTAACATTACTGCTTGCTCACTTAAAGTAAGGTAAATGGAAAATGCAGTAGCTAATTGCTTCCCGAGGAAAGATCTACATGGTTCGACACTATTTCACCTGACTGCTTAAATACTATTACATACAATTACATCCAATAGGTATGGCGGTACATACAGCATGGCCTACAGTACAAACATGTAACTTTGAAATTACAGTATCAGTACTATAAAATAATTCATGTCGTGTTTTTATTTATTTATTTATATATTTATATCTTTCCTGTCACGATCTATGGGAATAAGATAGGAGAAAATTCAGGTGCCGAAGACGGTATGTTGGATACGGGGATCGCACTTGGGCGCTCCAGGCAGAGTGCTGAATTTTCATTAAAGAAGCCTCTGAACAGTGATAAGCACAGGAGACAGGGGGTTTCCCTGAGGTGCTAATTTTCTACCGTCATTTATAATGACGGCCCGGGCCACTAGTGTATTTATATCTCACTAGCTGGACCCGTGAAAATTTTCACGGTTTACCAACTTTATTTTGAGTGTTTGGAAAATTTCCTTCTACCGGTATGCTTGTTGTTGGATTTTAATGTAATTAGTTGCAC
>LQNS02278159.1:16997218-17021226 GCA_001587735.2 Parhyale hawaiensis
TTTTTTCTCCTCTCGTTTCTCCAATCCTCTATATCCTACTAACATAATGGCAATAGCTCAAAGAGGCCGGGGTGTTAGTCCCGGTGTCTCTTTGGGAATGGGCCTCTTGGTTCATCTACTGCCGCCTATCTAATCTTATCTAATCTAATCTTATATCAACCAAATTAACCGCGCAGTCACCTCGGTGATAATACCACCCGCGTCAGGAGATTCCCCCGAAGAACGACGACTCTTTAGTACACGTACAAAATACTTTATCCCGGACGAGTCTAATCGAATAGGCCGTCACGCATTCTGCCAAACTTATTATTATTATTATATTGAGTAGTTTAAGTCTCCGTCTCCACAGCAACGGCGATGTAACAGCGGAAGAAGCAAAGGACACATAGGGTGACGATAGATACGTGGAACTCATGCACAAGGGTGTTCCCACACAGGATCAACGCGCATGAGAACCGCAAGTCGGGAAAGAAGAGTTAGAACAGATTGAAGAAAAATCAGTAGGAGTAAAAGATGGGAAGGCGGCAAAGTGGGCACGAAAGACAGCCGTCCCGAAGGCCTAGCTAATTGCCAAACTTCTTCTCCATACATGCCAATCCGGGTACGCACTCCGTTAGGGTGCATAAGGTTAACTTGTACCAGCCTAGTCCTATGCATCTCCAGGAATTAGACGTCTAAAATTAACCCAGAAGCCTGACTGTGAACCATATGGATAAAGAATGCACCTAGGAGGCAGTATTCTTGTCGACCACGATCTGAATGACAAATCTACACACTAAAACGCTCTCGAACCTCTACTGTCAGCTCGAAATCCAATGACTTCGAGCATGAAAGTTGAGCGTACCTAATACGGAAACCTCAACCTGATTCCTTTAACCCCACTGTCTTAGCGGCTCGGGGTTAGGCTGTAACCGCCTCTTCTCAGACACACGAACGTTGGCTGAGAGAGAGGACAGAACTCTCGACCTTACCACCAACAGCTTTTTGAGCGCCTGGTCGACCCTAATATCAAGTTCTCTGGAAACAAAAGGTTATCTACCGAAGCCGTACTACTTACGAGCTAGCATTTTCATGCCACAATGCGCCCCACCCTACTCAAGCTGCATCGGGCAAGCTCCAAGCTGCCAGTCACGTACTGGCTGCGTCTTCCCTTCCCGGGAACTTAAATCCTAAGAAGACCCGAAATTTACTTTAATATAGTAAGCTAGTACCGTACGTTAGGTATTTGGACCTTAATGGTAACTTTACTTTAGTACCTGCCTTTAAACCTTGATCCTTGGTCGCTCCCTCTACCGTACTATACCCGTCCGGGCCGCGGATAAAAGGTCCTACACGGTGTCAAGTGAGCGAGAGGTGAGAAATATGCTTGTGACAAGCCAAGGGCGCCGAAACACGCCCTTTTTCTCACCGTAAGCGAACTTCACACCGTGGACACCTCCCTCCTCCCCGCCGTGACCAATTCGTGCGTGGGCATGAGGAGCGGAGCCAGCACACGCTTCGAGGTAACCAGCGGCTGGCTGTCCCGGACGCCGCATGGTGGATGACGTAAGTACTCGGCTGACGGCCTCGCGAGCTGGCGGTGTGCCGCATTGGCTGAAGCCACCTCCGGACGCCCAGAGAGCGATCTGAAAAACTTCTCAAAAAGAGAGACAAAGATTAAGCACTCTACTATCTATTGAAACGCTTTATAAAACTAATAAAATATACAAAATTTGTAACTATTTACACTTGTGAAACAGGCATCAAGACGTAAAGGACGATCCCCGGGGCTTAGTCCTACAAGGTGTCAAGTTTGCTTACGGTGAGAAAAAGGGCGTGTTCCGGCGCCCTGGGCTTGTCACAAGCATATATTTTATTTTCTCCTTTTTTATTTTTTCTATTTAATTATTCGATTTTTTTAACTCTGACAGGATATGAGCAAAACGCCCAACAATCAAGTTGGGTGTAGATTCCATACCATGCAGGTCGATTTTTTAAAACTTCCCCAGCTGTGTCAAGCGACACTCTCAAATAGGTAATGAGCGAGACGCCCAACAATGAAGTTGGGGCAGATCCCATATCCTGCTACTAGAAGTTTTGAACTTCCCCTGCTGTCTGAAGAGCACTCTGACAGGGTATGAGCAAGACGCCCAACTATCGAGTTGGGGTAGATCCCATACCCTGCAGGCAGAAGTTTTTTTAATTTTGTTTTTTTACTCCAGATGTATAGGGAAAGGGCTTCTTCTTTTTTACAAGCACAAAGGCTTTCCGGGAGTAGGTGTCCATGAAGTAGGAGGAGGTAGGCACCGGAGAACCTTCCTCACCGACTTCACAAGTGGGCATGGAGAGCTGGACCATTGCTGCCTCCGAGCAAAGAGTTTAGAATACAATATTGTATTCTAATTCTCTTTGCTCCGAGGTAACCGCCAGCCGGCTGACTAGCGAGCGCGGTGGCTGCCTGGCGGCCGCGCCAGCTGGCTGAGGGCGGCGCTGGCTCGGCCGACCACCGATCGGCCAGGCGTGGCGCTGGACGGCTGACGACGGCTTGATTCTCGACCTGGAAAATAAAAAGGATTTTAGTAACGAATCTTATACACTTTGAAACGATTTTGATACTGCGAAAGAATTTTATAGATAAGAATCCCATTTGTGTAAGGTACGATCAAATGAACATTGGTAAAGGACAGAAGGAACAACTGGGCTAAGTCTTTACGGTGTCAAGTGACCTGGAGGTGAGGAAAAGCTGTAAAATCACTTGAATACCTCCATAAGTCTGGAAAAACTAACAGTTTTTGCTTGTTTGTTAATTCCAGCCACGCAAAATATGAAAGACTTCACAAGATGAAACACGTGCTCAAGTGCCTACGATGCGCGTTTCGCTATACTTGCGCTTATTTACATAATGGCTGCTCCCATCCGTTTCCAAAAGCGTGACGTGGTTCCTTGTTACCATTGCGTTCATTCATTTATTTAGCAGCATTTAGCATATGACCGAGGCAGTGCCGCTAATTGGTCACAAATTATGGGTCTTCGATTGGAAAAATTCGCGTACCTGACAAGACACCTCGCCGGCATAAACCCCACGATTAATAGGTTGTCCATTCTTCAAATTTAGCGCATATAACCAAGACATCACCGTATTCTATTCCTTAAATTTAGCGCACCTAACTGAGACGTTACTATTTTCTAGTCTTTGAATTTACAGCACCCAACCGAGATTTTACAGTTTCCTCCTCACGAATCAAGGAGCTGGTAGGGCAAAGACGTTCTTTTAAACCAGGTATGAAAAAGCCTTGACGCTACTATGTAATTTGTTCACGAGTTTTAATTTAGCGGAGGAGTACAGAAGAGTGGTCTCTACACACGTCACGTGACGTCCACGACATCACCAGAACATCTTCCGAAGTTAATCGAACTGTAGTGACAGTGTGACACCTTGTTACTCGAATTAGTTTTGTTCGAATAAATGAAACTTCGACTGAATTGAGCAAAAGTATTACCGTAATCAAAGACGCTGTAAATTATTCGATTACCGGCCATCCGCTCGATTCATATTTTTAATAAAATCTCCGTTAACGATTGAGCACCAAACTAAGGCATTTCAGGCTTGACTTATTCAAAGCATCGAAGAGAAGCCTTGGCTTGTCACTTTGAATCGTATTGCAAGAATTACAAGTAACAGGATTACGTTGAGCCAACTAAGAACTCCATTTTACGGAGCAAGATTGAGTTTCAAGAAGTCTCGTGGGTAACCTCTAAGTGTCAATGCCTGAAACACTGTTCAACAAGCCCAAGGGCGGATCCAGCCCTGATTCTTGGAGCAAAACATACCCCCCTCCCCTTTCATCGGTCTCTGGGGAGGCACGGCCCCGTTGCCCCCCCCCCCTCCTGGACCCACCCTTGAACAAGTCACAGCCAATGCACCTGCGTGAAGCTTGGAACAAGTAAAACCTTGACGGCTCAACTCTAGCGCCCAATGGAAGAGTAAAGGAGTCACCAATACATGGAAGAAGTATGGACTCACCGCTATACACGGCTTTACTCTCCAGGGCAGGTCCAGTTTGTGGTAGTCGACCCTCGACGCTCTCCTCGCTGCTCTGCCAGTACACGGCGGCAATTGTGGCTGTGCATCTGCGGAGGGCAAGAGAAGGCACTCATAGCAAACACGGGGTATGGAGAGGCGCGATATAGCTTCAAGTTGGGTTGGGTCAGTATGGCTTAGGTTATCTTATGCTAGGTTTTGTATCTTAAGGTTAGGTTATGTTAGCTTCGCTATGGTTACGGTAGTTACGTTTGATTAGACCAGATTGGGTAAGGCTAGGTTAGGTTACGATAGTTTAATTTGACGTCGGTATGTACTACACCGAAGTAGAAATCGGCTTCTACAGATGACGTTGACGGTGTACGCCGCCTACCGAGGTGGCATCCCAAGAACGCTCAAGTTGTTAGAGTAGAATTATTTTGCCCCTTTAACCCTTGCCCTACGAAACTCTGCTCATGAAAGAATATTTTCATATAATCAATGTTCATTAAAAATACTTACTATTGGCTATATACTGTCATAGTAACTTACGAGTAACATTAGAGAATATAAAAAGAAAAGCTGACAAACTTGTCGGAACGGATCCCAAAAATTTAATGAACTTTTTAGAGAAAGAAACAATACTCTGGTTATGATAACCAAAAAAAGCAATGTTGGTATCTACAGCTACCGATAGTAACGAAACGGTAAACTCGCTGCTTCCCTATCCAATATCGATTTTGAATGAACAGCGCTATTTAAAACGGGACTTAGGTCTAACACGGGTGACACAGGGTTAACTCAGCATAACGCTGACGGGCCAGACGGGGACCGTATAAACATACATCAGCTGGTATACTTGAAAGAAAATTACCATTTAATGGAGTCTGTGATCTTTCAGCGCCTTCTGCATACATTTACGAATACTACAAATAGCGGTACTCTTGTAAAAAGTGATGTCTAAATTTAATCTGTTAACCGTCACTGAAGACACATGGTGATGATCGATATGGGTCATAGGTTCACGGACACATTTAATCAGGAGGCAACGAGTGTAACGATAGTTTTCATATGAACAAGCATCAAAAAGTAACGTCATCAATGACACCACATCGGCCAACGGTACAACTGAACCATGATTGAATAACGCAACGTTACGTAGTTCAACAATGAGCTGAACAGCCTATGAGTAATTTATATAATATCGCCAAATTGTTGTCAGTTACAAACCTCTAACCTTTAAATATATAAATATATGAAGAGAAGAGACACTAATTGAACAGCAAAACTAATTAGGAGAAGAAAACTGCAGTCCAGACTGCTGGAGGCCTTCACAGCATCAGAGGGAAATTCTAAGTGTGTATTGTGCCCTGAATCAGCTTCCTTGAAATGAAGCCGTATTTACGCTCCATATTCTATTCATAAGGCTCTTCACCTAATTTTTTTAGCATATCGCAGCATTTTTTATTTAATCCCTCAACCTCCAGTTCGTGATGGCCAACTATAGTAGAGCTCTGTCAGGCACACAACACGCTAAGATGGTCGTCGTCAATTGCAGGATGTTTGTAAATAACTGTTCCGGTGGTTTCCTTCGCATCAAGATTAAATAATTCTTTTATTATTTGTTAGGATGAAGAGCCCAACCAACCAATTCCAGATGGGGTTCGAGTCAAAAACAGGATGCAGCACCCATGCGAGTGCGTTCGTGCATACATCACAGTTCATTTCCAGACGATAGTTGTGTCAAGTTTAGGTGAATGCGCTTTGCTCCTAAATTTCCAGGTTTGTGACGTCAAAATTACGTCACGCCACTGTAGAGATATAAAATATTTATCGCTGCAACAGTGACGTGACGAAATTGTGACGCCACAAACCTGAAAATTTAGGGGTGTGGCGCATACACTCAAATTTGACACAACTATCTTCTGTAAATGAACAGTGCCATACATTTAATGTAATGGAAGGACGCCCTTACCTTTTTGGAGCTACCAGATACCGCAATTCTACAGACTATTTTTTATCAAAAAGACAAGTTTATCTAGATGAAAAGTATACAATACTAGAAGTTATATGGTGCTGGCGTTGGTGTCGTCACGATAATTAGAAAGAATACAATTGGTATTTAATTCTATTTCGGAATTATAAAATTATATTATGTAGCACTGTGACACTGAACGAACTAACTGGAGTGTCAAAAGCTAAAACAAGGAAATGTGTAGCATTTCATAACTGTTCGTTGCGTGTCACAATAGTTCGATCGTGCACAGAATACAATAATATTTATAAAGAGGAAGGCTGTGGTTTTTGGCACCATATTTTGTAATATTATCTATTATATTAACCGAACGAAAAGTTATAGCACAATTAGTTTGTTATAATCTTTGTTTAACCTCCGTAGCCGCAACTCAGGCGTTCCAACAGAGATGAGTATGTAGTATTCAAATACCATATAATTTGTCGCGTGGGCGGCGTGGCCTACGTGCGCTATGCGCTACTACGGGCAGGATACAATGCGCAAAGCATAGTAGGAGACACTCGAGTGGTCGGCCTCTTTCACGACCTTCCGCACGAGAGAGACGAGAGAATTCCCGCGGACTAGGTGCGCTATCTCGATCGACAGCCCACCTCGAGGAACAGAAACGGAAAAGGAGAACCTACCTAGCTTTACCAAATTAACCTCGTGAGCAGGAACTGCGGCCAGATGCAACATATCCTGCGGAAAAGGTACTCGGGTTTGCGCTTGGGGTCGTAAAGCCCATATATATTATGACAGGGATAGGGCCCGTCAATTGCAAAATTACGTTAATGTAATTGTTACCTGCTGGCTGATAACTGTGCGTTACTAATGCTAGTTTATATGTAGAATACTAGGGAAATAAATTACAGTAATTACTGTGAGTTGTCAATGAATTTTAGCACTGGACTTGTTCTCATTGACATTTTTGCTTAGGCATCTATTTCTTCTGTTGGAAATGCCACCGCTTTTCAATTGAGCAAGCCTGTCCTCGTGAGACTCTAGTCTTCCTCCTTGCCCCTCTTTTAGGTTAGCACACTATCTTTCTGGTCTCGGTCCTCTTGTAGAAAATTGTGCTGCCTGCAGTGTGAAGAAAAGTTGCCCGTTGAGACTGAGATTTTAATTTTTCCTTATTTCAGCTTAAAACACTGTAAGACCTTTCTAACCTCAGGTGAATCTAGCAAATCTGGAGTATTTTTGAACTGTTCTAGTGTCGAATCCCGATCAGATGAATTAAGTATCTTTAGAAATTTAGAAGTATCCTGCAGAAGAGAGTAAATAATTCTACTTCTCCAGGCACAGGATAATGTGTGGAAACTTCTTGCTCCATATCAGCAGCTTTAGGAGGACCATTCCCGAGAGTAGACATGCAATCACAGTTACTTTCAAATGTTTTCACATCCTCAAAGAAGCCTTCCGCAGGCACCTTTTCTTCTCCGACTGCTACAACAGCAAGATATCTATGTAAAAGAGAGGCCTAAACAAAATTACCAGCGAGAACACGACAGCAATATATAATTGTACTACTTGTAATATTGTACATTTTTTTTATCTAAATAAACTTGTCTTTTCGATAGAGAATGATCTGTAGAATGGCGGTATGTGGCAACTTCAGAAAGGTAAGGGCATCCTCTCATTACATTAAACGTATGCACGAAAGCATTCGCATGGGTCCTGCCCCCAGCTTTTGACTCAAACGCATTCCTGAGGTTCCTCCCACAAGTATCATTCTCTGACTGGTCGTTGCTATGTCAAGCGCCAAAATGGAGTCACGGATTAGTTTGATCTGAGTTCTACTGCTGCACTCTCTGCTTCTTGCATTCAACTGTATTCGTTCGCTCGAAGTGATCCGCAAGCGCTCCTCTTTATAGCTGTCGATTATAGACGCACGGATTTACGCTTTCCTACTGTATTAATACTGACTTGAATTGTCTTTAGACTTCGTCTTAAAGCTTGTTTCCTCGTTACTCTTTTGCAGCTGCACTCTCAGCAAGTCGTCACAATGTTTCGTATTATCGTTGTAAGCATAACTGTGGGTACACTGAAAATTACTATAAAAATGTTAGCCAACGAGTGAGTTCCTCAGCAAATGTAACTAGTGAAGTTACGGATGTCGCCTCAAATTTGGTGTAAAATAAATCCAGGAAGCTGTGCACTTTTCTGTTGTTCAAACGTCACAGCAAAGCAAGGTTCGCATGTGAAACCTTTTTCTTACAGAATCATGAGGACATCCTCACGATAATAGAAACCTGGCAAAGCATTACTGTTATGTACATTTATACATATATAAGTTAGTTTGAAGCTCCCTATTCCAGCATAAATTAGATGTTCTCAGGAAGGACTAGGAAGAGTATTATAGTATCCCAAGAAAACTTGGAACCCCTGCACGAGGGCATTCCCATACATCGGCGCTCATAGCAGAGCATCAGCGACTGGAGATCTGCCATACCACCAGCCGAGGAAAGATGGTGCAGCTGTCCCCAGGACCAGGGTCTAGGGGGATCTTAAACCGCACTAAACATGGGGTGAGGTCTTTCTACGCTGCAGCTTTATACTGTATGCCCCAGTCCACGTTGTCATTGCGTTTAACAGTGCGCTGCGCCTCAGTCGGACCTGAACTCTTGAAGGGACTAAGAGTGGAAAGAATAGTATGGGGTGCAGAAGGCTTTACTGCATCCATTGTTGCAGCATATATATATATTAGGGAAACTTTAGGTGCGCAAAGTTGCTAGCGGTCCACCCGTGCGACACGAAGACGATGTCACAAAGGCAGAAAGAAGGGACATATAGTATGTCGATAGACATGGGCGAACTTAACTAAGTTAACCCTGTGACCTATCCTAAGCCCCCTGAGGGAGTAAAGCCTAATCTTCTTTTTTTTTTTTTTGTTCCGTAATGTCACATCAGAAGTCAGTATAAATGAAGACAACAAGCAGCTCTAACCTCATGATCAACAAACACAGTACTATAGATACTTACTAGAACTTCTACCAACAATATTACTTTCCTGTCTGTAGTAGTAGTATTATAAGAAGATTTAAGCCTCCCTAAATAAATGCAAAGCTCTTCTAAGAGAGGAAAAGGAAGGGACATCTAGTATGTCGACAGAAAAACGGGGAACCCATGCACGAAGGTGTTCCCACACAGGATCAACGCGCATAGGAACAGCATGTCGGGAAAGAAGAGGAAGAACAGACAACAGTAAGATCAGTAGGAGAATGAAAGTGGAAGGAAGCAATGTGGGCACGAAAGACAGACGTCTCGAAGGCCTAGCTAATGACTAAGGTAACCTACACAAACCCCGGCTGGGGACGCTACTCCCCAAAACATAGGAAGAGCGAACCTAGCTAACCTAAGCCTATGGCCAATGACCCATCCTATGCCCCATGAGGGGACTTTCCTGTTTAAGCCTCTTTCCGAACCAAACCACTGCGATTCGACGAAAGGAAGTAAATAAAAAGGACTTGTAGCTTGTTTGACATAATGAAATACCTACACGGCTACACAATACACATGGCAAAGCAGACGCAAAGGAAGAGGACGGGCAGCAAAGGAAGAGGACGGGCAGCAAAGGAAGAGGACGGGCAGCAAAGGAAGAGGACGAGCAGCAAAGGGCGATCGTCACTAAGACTTGACAGAACCCGGAAGTATTTAGTTTGCACGACAGGAAGAGCAGACTTACTTAAGTCTGAGCTGATTGTCAGGGAAGTGCCGCGCTCCGACAGTAAACTTTAGGCCCAGGCGGGACGTTTCCAGTCCGTCATCTTCTTCTATGGGCGCGTACTGCACCAGGTCCTTCATTGAAGCCTGAAAATGAATATATTCCTTTAATACTTGCCGTACTAGAATAAATTAAAGGCGAGGTTGAAGAACCGTGCCAGCGCCGCATTGGGCGTAAGTGAACCGCTTTCAGGTGGGGAAAAAAGGATCGTTTTAGAGTCTCCTCATCTCCTGCTTGGGCTATTCGGCAACGAAGCAACGCTCCAAAACCACTGATTTGTACCAGCCGCAACTGCATTGCTCCAATCGTGCGTACGTGGTATTAGCTTTGACGGTACCTAATTACTATTTGTAGCTTATGCGGCTAATTACTGCCATGAGCAGACGCGAATACGGTACAGATTGTTAACTTACTAGACTATACAAATTTATGAAGGCCTCCTCAATGTGCTGCAGCGTAAGGTTATCTACCAGAGATTTCTCTGTCATTGGTTAAGAAAGGTGTAATATCAAGGAAAACAAGTAGCTACTCTTTGAAGGAGGTCTGGATCACCATGCGCGGTGAAAACAAACCCAGAAAGATACTGGAAAGAAAAAAATATGTATATATATTATCAATACGGTTTTAGAAAAGGAAAGAATTAGGAAATGCATATAGTATTGCATGGGAGCACTAATCTCAATAACAAAATTACCTAGGCGAATTTACCTAGCAAGCAAACCTTACAGCTCTCGAATCATTCCATGAATCGTAAAAGGCTAAAAGCATAGCCTTTATTTTATGCCGTATGAGCTAAAATGCTTGAAATGAAGTCATAATGAGCCAACTGGTGCAGAAAGTTTCATTACCTCCGCCAAGGAGGTTATGTTTTCGTCGGGTTTGTCTGTCCATTTGTCTCTCTGTCTGTCACCAAGATAACTAAAAAAGCTATGGATTGATTGGGAGGAAATTTGCAGAGATTGTTAGGTATGTTAGGAGGAAAAGATGATCGTCTATCAGTTTGTTTGTTTGTTACGAAGAATAAATAACCAAATTTTTGTGATGATCAGTTTGTTCGTTCGTTTGTATGTCGCTGTATTTAATTTTATACTTGTTAGCAGAATAACTAAAATTTGTGAATGGATCTTCATGAAATTTATAGGATTTTTAGTATTGTTAAAAGACATATATGATCAAATTCTGGTGATGATCGGTTGGTCCGTTTGTGAGTTTGACTAATATTTGTCAGAATGTTTGTTAGCAGCATAATTAAAAAAAAATTATGAACGGATCTTCAATAAAATTACTAAAGCTTTTAACACTATTAAAGGTCACAAAGATTAGATTTTGGTGTTGATACAAAGAAAATCATGGTCTCAGAACCAATTTTAAATTTTCGTCACAGTTGTCTTGCTTGGCGGAGGTATGAGCTCTCAGAGTGCTCTAGCTGACTTTGGGACAACAGTGCAGGAAGATCCAATTGATGTTAGTACTTATAGTTACCTCTGCCAAGGAGGTTACGTTTTCGTCAGGCTTGTCCGTCTGCATTCTGCCTGTCTGCCATCAAGATAACTCAAAAAATAATGGACGGATTTGAATGAAATTTACAGGGATTGTTAAGTATGATAGGAGGAACAGATGATTAACTTTTGGTGAAGATCCGTCCATTCGTTTGTTTGCTTGTCTGCCTCATTTTTGTCAATGCCATAACTCAGCAAGTTATGGACGAATTTTCATGAAATTTACATGAGCTGTTAAGTTTATTGCAAAGAGTAAATGACCACAGTTTTGTAATGATCTGTTGGTTCGTTCGTTCGAGTGTATGTTGTTGTGATTGATTCTGTGCTTGTTAGCACAATAACTCAAGAAGTTCTGAATGGATCTTTGTGAAATTTACAGGACTTTTTACTAATGTTAAAAGACATAAATGATTAAATTTTGGTGCAGATCGGTAGATCCCTTTGTATGTGTGACTTTAGGTTTGTCATAATGTTTTTGGGCAGCATAACTCAAAAAGTTGTTAGCGGATCTTCAAGAAAATTGTAGAAAGTGTTAATACTATCAGAAGACACAAATGATAAGATTTTGGTGTTGCTACAAAGAAAATCATGGTCTCAGCACCAATTAGAATTTTTCTTTATTGGTGCTCTGCTTGGCGGAGGTATGCGCTCTCAAAGTGCTCCAGTTATTATTAAAACTACACGTGTGGGAAACAAAAAATAAAATCTAAGTGGAGCACCAAAGAAAACTCCATGACCTTCAAAGCACTGCGAAGAAGAATCGGTCAAAACAACGGTTATGCCCGGTTTATACTCCAGCATATCATGACAGCCAAACACGGATCTCGGTAATGAGTTCCGTGCAACAAAGAATGGGTTCTGAAACACCGACTGAATTAACTAGTTTCACACAATACAGTCTCCAATGTATGGGAGGATTGCAACCAACGGCCCAAGAGGCTAAACTGTGGTATTATGATTTTCAAATAATTCATCAAAGTAATTAACTAGAGAGCACTATGAGATCGCATACCTCCGCCAAGTAAGGCAACGGTAACAAAAATTCAAATTGGTTCTGAAATCATAATTTTCTTTGTATCAGCACCAAAATCTAATCATCATTTGTGGCTTTCGATAGTATTAACAGTTTCTGTAATTTTGTTGAAGATCCGTTCAAAACTTTTTGAGTAATCATGGTGAGAGACAAACAAGCAGACAGACACACTGACAGACAAACACGACAAAAACCTAACTTCCTCGGCAGGGCGGAATATGAACAGCGGCGACAGGAATGTAGTGTCATAATTTGTATTTTAAGTTAAAAAGTTCGAATTATCAAAAACAGATACGTAAAAGATCTCAATAGGAAAACACGTATTCGAACATCACCAATACTATATTTGTGATGTTCTAATGCGTGTTTTCCTAAATAGAAGTCTACGTAAGTATCTTATATTTATTTATTATGCAAACTTTCAAAGTAAAATTGGTAATACATCATCACAACCCACCACATGTACCTGATCAAAGAGGCATCGCCTTGTTAACACTGGCTACCGGGCTGAGAGTCGACTGACAATGAGTCTTGGGCCCAGTGCCACGCAGTGAAATATTACGCATAGGTACTCATAAATAGTAGTGTAATAAAGGAAATATATGGTTACTATAAGGGGTGATTAGTAGAACGGGGAAGAAGCATCTTCCTGGAATTGAAGTAAAATCTTCTGTCTGTAGGTCTCGTTAGAAAGGGGTGCATGCATTCCAGTGAAGGAGTTCTGTGTATTTGTTTTACTGAGAAGGTGCAGTGGCAATAATTAGTGAACCGCGAGTATGTAGATATTCTACTGAAAGGGTGCGGCGGACAATAATTAATGAATGACAGGGGTGTATCTATTCTACCTAAAGGGTGAAGGTATTCTGCTGAATGAGTACAAGGACAATGAAAGTTAGATTAGGGGTGCACGTATTGTAGCGTAAAGGTACATGGACAATAAAATGTAGGTTAGGGTGCATGTACTGCATGTAGAGATGTAAGAGCCTGTACGTCAGGCAATGAACTGCATGGCAACAAAGACTGTGACCCACTGTACCTCGCAGGGGATGTCCAACATGCTGAGAAAACAGTTCCAGGACGTGCTCCATTTGTGTACTTTAATCGTGGTTTGTCTCATTCGGTTAGCTTTAACTTGTCCGGGACTCAACCTTGAACATCTGGTTCTTCACTCTACATCGACTTTCAGGCGTTAATCGACAATTTGAAACTCGATCCAAACTGGTAAACAAAATCAACTGGTCGAAGTCCCTGACAAGTTAACCCTGACAAGACGCCTCGCGACTCAAACACGCCTCAAGAATCCTTTACACTCGCCTGACTGTACCAAGTACCGCACTTCATCGTACCTGCTGATCATTGATGTACCACATGAGCGAGGCAGCTGGGCGGGACCGTGCGCTGGTACAGTTTACGTGTACCTCATCGCCCACGTGGTACCTGGTACGGCCGCCTGATATAGTTGGTACGTCGTCTGGTAAATCTGCAATGGCAGAAATATTGTTAATATATACTTATTATCCTAATAAAGATCGGTGAAATGAAGTTCGCAATTTGAGGTAGCAGGCCTTGAATTTAGCTTACATTTTAATGATACATTTCCAAAAGTAATAAACTGTCAGCATAAAGAAAAGCCTGAGTAATAGTTAAACATGTAGTTTAATATAAGAAATTCTAAAATCCCATGTTAAACGTGTTAGACTACCACTATAAGAGCTACTCTTGCTCTTATCTGCATACCGAAGCTAAGACTACGAAAATGTTCATACATTATGAATGGCTTCTGTAAAGTAAAACAAACACGATTGCATAAAGCCGGTGCACACGAAAGTACAAAATACAAAAAGTTTCAGGTTCTTGAACCAAAAGTTGCCGTGACTGTATCATAACTTAAAAGTATTTGAACATTTCGACGGAATTTACGTGTAGAAAAACGTGTATTCACTGAAATTAAGAGAGTTATTACGAACTTTACCAGCGGCAATTGCTACACAGTAGAAACTATGCTGGCGGCTGATACCGTAAAGAATTTTTTTTTGGACATAGTAACATTTTACCAGTCGAAGTTGTGGCAGCAGTAATGTAGTTAGAGGGTTATGAAGAATGCTGAGCAAATTGTGTTTTAGTGGGTAGCGGGTACAGAAGACACTGTGACGCAGGACGGAAAATACTGCTAGAAATCTTGAAATTTCGAACTGATGTGTGGGAAAGAATAAGAGGATGATTGTATGTGCCAGCCCGTCTCATCAATGGCCATTCGACTTCAGAGTGCCAACTTAGCCGTCAGCCAGACCGGCAGGTGTTCCCGCGCTCCATAGATAACATTTGGCACAGGCTCGCCAGAAAGTTCTCAAAGAGACAGTCAACACGTTCAAAACTGCCTAGGCGAACACTACGAGCAGCATCCTGAGCAGCTTCGGACCCTACCTCCAGAGCTGGTACGGCAGTTAATAACTAGCATGATTTTATGTATGTTTTTTTCTTTCAAAATCTTTGACAGATATGCAAAATATATGAAAACAACACCCAATGTATTGAACATAATAATAATAACCAAGATAGCCCATCTTCTGTAAACTTACGTTTGATGCGCATGGTTTCAACAATTTACTCTATCGTTTGGAGCACAAACCAACTGATACTACTAACAATATTAGTTTATTATGTACTTGGAAAACCAAACAGAGCATCAGCAGAAGTAGTACTGAATTTATATGCTAGAGCTCGTTACATTTCATACGCCAGGCACAGACTGGCTATGGGTTAAACCGTCTACTGTTTTGAGAAGATGCTTTAAGAACAAACATGCTGCCTTAGTCCTACTGCGGATACTTGTATCATTTAATTGGATAGAATTCGTAACTTCCCGACAACAAGCAGGTTGTTTAATAGTCAGGGCGTAGAAACAGACGGCCGCAAGTTAGTGACACCATGTATTTGTACATGCTATTATTCACTGAGGGCGTAGAAACATTCATAGTATGAAGTCCTAACATACCAACAAAAGAAATAATGGCATACGATCGGGTGCCGTATAGAAGCATCTACCAGCTCGGGACACTTCGCACCTTACCGACTAGATTAGATTAGATTAGATTAGATGAGCGGCAGTAGACGAACCAAGAGGCCCATTCCCAAAGAGACACCGGGACTAACACCCCGGCCTCTTTGAGCTATTGCCATTATGTTAGTAGGATATAGAGGATTGGGGGAACGAGAGGAGAAAAAACGGAAGACGAAAAAAATAAATAAACACAGAAGGGGAGAAAAATCTCCGCCATGAATGCCCCCAAGCATGATCGATTGCCGCTGATATACGGAGCTTAAATATAGAAATGGAGTGGAAGTGAGAAGAAGTCAGCATAAAATGGCGTGGGAAGCTTTGGTCGTTAAGTGCTTGCGACTCGTGGAGGAGGAGTTCTTAGCTGTGGAGGATATCTCTCCCAGTGTATGTCAAGACGATTTATAAACGAGTTGACCGACTCCGCAGAAACAACGTCGGAAGGTAGTCTATTCCAAATGCTGACAATGAAATAGGGAAAGAACTGCTGACTAAAGGTTGTTCTTCTAGCTTTATGCTTGAGTTTTTGACCGTTGTTTCGCAAGCGATCATTAAGGTCTCTTTCAAAGAGTCCCGTTATGGGTACGTCGTTGAAGCCATTCAAGTACTTGAATGTTTCTATNGAACAAGCTGTTATTAATATAAAAAGGCACAAATGATTAGATTTTGGAGTTTATGCAAAGAAAATTATGGTTTCAGAGCCAATTTGAATTTTTGCTACCGTTGCCTCACTTGGCGGACGTATGCGCTCTCAGAGTGCTCTAGTTAAACATGTATTTTAATATAAGAAATTCTAAAATATCATGTTAAACGTGTTCGACTACCACTATAAGAACTGCTCTTGCTCTTATCTTTACACCAAAGCTAGGACTACGGAAATATTCATTCAATATGAATGGCTACCGTAAAGTATAAACAAACACGACTGCATAAAGCCGGTGCACACTAAAGTACAAAATACGAAAATATTCAGGTTCTTGAAACAAAAATTTCAGCGACTGTAATCATAACTTAACGTGTTTGAACATTTCGATGCAATTTACGCGTAGAAAAACGTTTATTCACTGAAATTTAAGCGAGTTATTACGAACTTTACCAGCGGCAATTGCTACACTGTGGGAACTATGCTGGCGGCGGATACTGTAAACAATTTTTTTGGCCGGAGTAACAATTTACCAGTCGAAGTTGTGACAGCAGTAGCATACTTAGAAGGGTTATAAAGAATGCTCCGCAAATTGTGCTTCCGTGGGTTGCGTAGCGAGTACAGAAGACACTGTCACGTGGGACGGAAAATATTGCTAGAAATCTTGAACTTTCTAACTGATGCGTGGGAAAGAATAAGACGATGATTGTATGTGCCAGCCCGTCTCAACAATGGCCATTTTCGACTTCAGAGTGCCAACTTAGCCGTCAGCGAGACCGGCAAGTGTTCCCGCGCTCCATAGATAACATTTGGCACAGGCTCGCCAGAAAGTTCTCAAAGAGATAGTCAACACGTTCAAAACTGCCTAGGCGAGCATTGGGAGCAGCATCCTAAGCAGCTTCGGACCCTACCTCCAGAGCTGGTACGGCAGTTATTAACTTGCTTGATTTTTGTATGTTTTTTTTTTCTTTCAATATCTTTGACAGATATTCAAAATGTATGAAAACAACGACCAATGTATTGAACATAATAATAATAGCCAAGATAGCCCATCTTCTGTAAATTTACGTTTGATGCGCATGGTTTTAACAATTTACTCAATCGTTTGGAATACAAACCAACTAATACTACTAACAATATTAGTTTATTACTTGAAAAACCAAACAAAGCATCAGCAGTACTGTATTTATATCCTAGAGCTCGTTTCATTCCATACGTACGCCAGGAACAGACTGGCTATGTTTTAAACCGTCTACTGTTTTGAGAAGATGCTTCATGACCAAACATGCTGCCATAGTCCTAGTGCGGATACTTGTATCATTTAACAGGATAGTATTCGTAACTTCCCGACCATAAGCAGGTTGTCTAATAGTCAGGGCGTAGAAACAGACGGCCGTAAGCTAGTGACATCATATCTTTATACATGCTGGTATTCACTGAGGTCGTAGAAACATTCATAGGACAAAGTCCTAACATACCAACAAAAGAAATAAAGGAATATAATCGGGTGCCGCATACATACATATACCAGCTCGGGATAATTCGCACCTTACCGACAACAAGGAACTGCAACACAGTCGTGCCGCAGGAATCACCACAGGAGCAAACAAACTGACAATGCAACGTACCGACAACAAGCATGTTGGCTGACTGGCTGTCGGTGTGGAAGGATGGCATGTCAGCCGACACCTCACACTTGTAACTGCCCGACGACTCCAGCGTGACGGGCCGTAGGCTGACCGTCTGGTCGTCGCTGACGGCGCTCNCTGGCTGTCGGTGTGGAAGGATGGCATGTCAGCCGACACCTCACACTTGTAACTGCCCGACGACTCCAGCGTGACGGGCCGTAGGCTGACCGTCTGGTCGTCGCTGACGGCGCTCTGTCGGGGAATTTGCAGCATTAGTGCGGAGTTTAAATACGGTAAGTGGTTGTTAACAAGTCTGCTATAGCTTTTGTGACTATGCCTTTGTTGAACAGTTTAGGCTTCCTTACATATGCACCTGACGATTAACCCTTTAGGGTATTCAACCCATGAAGAGGTCATGGATGTATATAAAAAAGAATGTTTTTGAGGGTTACAGAGGAAGAGATAGGTGCACAGAATAGGTGGAGAGCAGTGCGGCACCCACTGAAAGGGGTGGGTGTTTCCATACTAGATCAACGCACATGGGACCAGTAACACAGGAATGAAGAAGAAGATCAAAGCAAGATCTTCAACATGAATAGAAAAAGCCTCACAGGGGGTACAAGAGACCGACATCCTGCGAAGCAATAACGTTGCCATAATCTAGTTGAGGCGCGATCGAGCCCCCAGAACAAAAAGATATATAGGCTTGCATATGTAATCTAGCCCCTGCAGCCCAAGTATAAGTTCCCCTGAGGAGACTCACGGTCGGAAAACGGAGGCATTACCTAACATATGACATCAGATTAATCAATCCTAAAGGTTTTAATTGTGTTCTCTGATGCAATTGCTTTAAAGTACGTATTGGGGAATTCTGGTTAAGGTACGTCACTGTCTAAGACCATCATAGCAAAATCATTATAACTTTAAACTCAGTATAATTATTATTCCTGATATTGGATTGTGTTTGGAGCGTTGCTGCATGGGTAGTCAGGGTGGCGTCTACTGACATATGAATGACACGACATGAACAGCTCTACATAGTGTTGCTATCTCATGACGTCATCTTGAGTAATATTTCAGTCAGCGATTTCCAGCGAGAAAGGTAGATAACTTCATGAAAGCGCGGGTTAAGATTGGTTTCAAACAACGCTTGAATAAAGAGGTCTTGGAATAAGAATTGGACAGAAACCTGTGGCAATTTATGCATATAAAGACTTGACTTTTTTTCCTGGAAAAAAATGAAAACTGCAGCGAAAAATGCTTCAAATCTCATGCAATTGCTCAATTAAACGCAATCGCGGCCGTTATGTCGTTCACGCCGTCCATAGCGTTAATGTCTAGTCTACATAAAGTCGTGTGCTAACGACGAGGATGTATGAAAAGTTTTAAACATCAGAACAATGAAAGGGATTACAAGGGATTTTTTTATTATTCATTTTCAACTCTATTAGAATCTCATAGTTTGGCAGGAATACTATCAAAAAGGTTGTATTATAAAGAGAAGAAAGAAAATCATGGGGTTGACCATGCATCTACGCTTCTTATACACTACGCTTATTACATTTCATACGTCCTTCTTACTTGCAAGATACTTCCTGAACCTGTTCTATACACAAGCTGTCATAAAGGAAAGTCATCGTTGGAGATTGCGAATGAAAAATCCATAACTGTTACATCCAAGAATATTTGTTTTCAAGGTCAGGAGTGTACAAAGGGTTCTGCTAATTACTTCACAGTTTGTAGCAGTCAAGATTTTGCATACAAACAGTGTGCAACTATGAGTACCTGGTATTGGAAAAACGTAAACAGTAATTGCACAGTACGGCAGTATTGCCCGCGGTATTACTTTCCCCAAGGAAAAAAATGTTCTGTGTTTGTTGATTCACTTTTTTTATCCAAATCATATTTCAAAACCACTTATAGTTCTGGTGTTGGATAAAACGAATCTCGACCAATATCATGGTCCCGATACAAATGTGGCGTTCCTCAGAGTATGTTAGCTATTGTTAGGTTAGTTACAAATAGGTAAGGACAGGTTCGGTTCAGCAAGAATAGGTGTCTATAACCTAGTTGCTAGGTACACAAAGGTACTACGCCTGGGCCTGGTTGTTCAAAACTTCGCTACGTGAACATTGTAAACAGGCCTTAACTGGATTGTGACTGGTTCAGTCACCAAACCAATTACAAGCCAGTGAAGGCCTGGTTTCATTTTAATTCCGGTGCCCGCGTAACAACTTGCGTTTCCGCTAACAGCCTCGAGGCAACTAAAACTAATCCGACAGCGTAGTCGTGGCCGTGACTTCAGCATGGCAACATCGTGCGCTATTTCTTCAAATATCAGTTAGTGTGGATTTAGACTGCTCATAATGATGGGCGATAGGAGAAAGCTCATGATTGCCACTTGCTATGATGTAAAAATTGCAGTAGAGACTGAGATTTGCGACAATTTTTTATACAGTTCAATTTTACACAAGCTGAAGCCGTGCCGCGGTTACGTAAACGGATTAGTTGAGTTGCCTCTAGGCTGCTAGCGACAACGAAAGCTGCTACGTGGGCATCGGGCTTAAGTCTTTTGGATGTGTTCACTCATCCAATCGTTCGAATGTTTCCTAGCGTCGTTGCAAACACAAGTGTGTACACGCCACAAAATGTAATTGAAATGTAAGCCGTCATATCTGTTTCTTCGGCAAGTGTCACTATAGTCATGTTACGGATGTTTCTTCAAATATGCAGTGAACCAACATTTAGAAAACAGTGCCCGTTTCTGTCGTTTCTAGGGAACAGTAACACATTCGCACGATTGGATGAGTGAACACGTTCAAGAGACTAGCGTGTAGACAGGCCTTTAGGCCACTGCAACCTACAGGAAGAATACTAACATAACTATCAATAATAAAGTCGCTGTTAATTAAGGTGTTTCCAACAGTCTTTAAAGCGAGTTCAGTTCACATGAAGGTCAAATGAACGAGTTTTCTCAGCTAATCGTGCGAATGTTTTGCTGAGCCTTCACGAACACAACTAAATGCCTACCACTGAAGGCATTAACAAGTTAGCTAAGTCAACCTCCACCGCAAGTGTCACGCGTAAAGTTTTGGATTTCGTGTCAAATTTGCAAGAAAAAAGAACTCGTCGATCTTTTCGCTCTTCAAACGGACACAGCAACGCATCCGGACGTGGAGGCAAAGGAATCTCGTTCATTTGACTATCGTGTGAGCCCGCCTTCAGCAGCGCTTTTTGGGTTGCCATTGCGACAGGATTGTTAAGCAGCAGGTAACTCAGGTGTGACAGACGTTACCTAGAGGTTGTGATTGCAACACGCCCCTCTTGGGTGACCGCCTAATTGATCCGAGTCGTTTCTGCCGACATCTTCTCTTGGAGAAGCATATTCAACTAATCTCTTCGAAGACAATCAAACTGCGAAGATGATCTCGCTCATGACGTGTTTTCGACTACCGAGTTAACAGAAAGTTTATTATACTCAAGAAGATGGTTTCCAGTATATTTTCTTCTTCAGAATGCGACCGGTTACAAATAACTGACTCGTCTTCTGCAGTTGATCTTTTTTTTTTCGTAATAGTGAGCTATTTTATTTGGAGATGAGCTAAGCATACGCGTAGTCTGTTTTTAGTTAATATTCATTTCTATAAAACAAACATATCGAACGTAAAACAATTCAACAATTCACCGTCTGCGTAAGTAGCGACATGTATAACACGCATCCCAAACTCGGGATTTTTAATATAAATAGGAAGTGTTAGCAACTAAAACTTAATATTTACACAGCAATAAAGTAGTTGCGTAATCCAAATTTATGGCCGCTTGGCCTTCACTGAGAGAGAGACACGTTGGCGGAGATGGTCTGTCTGGAAGAGAAACACAGAAGAGTGGCGGTAGTGCGTGCATGGCCATCGTAGAGGCCTGCCTAACATACGGCCCTCAGCTTCTTGGGGTAATTCATGGCCGGTGCTTAGGGTAATTTTTCCCACGCATATTTCTTCCCACTTTCGCCACTTTTAATGCTTTTCTTTCCTTCACGAATATAGGTTTTTTATGGGAGAGCGTGCGACCGAAAGCCTTTCCAGCAGTGTTTCTACTCGTAAGAAAAGACGAGGAATTAGAGCGCGACGTTTCGAAGGCTGCAAATTTTTTTGTGATGGAAGGGAGGCCGAGAGGAGGCCAAGATTCATACGAGCCCGCCATTTTTGCTCATTTCATTAGGGGAAGATTCATGGAGCGATGGCTGGGCAACACCGCCATAAGTATTAGCCATGCTACTGAAAAATAGAAATGATTTAGCTGACGACCAGCACTTTAGAGGAGTTGTCGGTGCTACTTGCGAGCTCCTGCAAACTGCCATAAGCTTTAGAGGCTTCTTCTCATGCAGGCCTGTCGGCAGTAACGCCGTCTGAACGGTTCGCTCTGTTCGGTGCATGGCCAAATTTGCGGCGCGTTGCCTTTTGTACGGCGTGAAATTATTATATTGTATAAACACAAAGCAAAGGTGTTCCAAGACAACAATGAAGTGCGCAAAAACAGATCACACATATAACGTTACGTTGTGTAGCTTGACCTTTCTTTCTTAGTTAGAAAATAGGAAAGGGAAGGGACATGTAGTTTGTTAAGAATATTGGAACACCTCGCATAGAGGATTGACTGAAGAAAGATTATCAACACAGGACACAACGGGAGAAAACCAATTGGGAACCGGCAAAAAGACCGCCTATGAAGGGACTAAAAAATGCTTAGGTAATATATGGAATCCTTCAGGGGCACGGCGCACCATTGCGAAAAAAGTGCGCACGAAAGATTACCATTTCGCGTACACTGAGTATGGATATTACACCAACTCCAAACGCAACAGAAAATTGTCAAAATTTTTATTCAGATTGCTAGAGATGCCATGCATCAGAGCTGTTACACAAGGAAATATCAGGCTGTGTTTTCTATGTAATTACGAAGTGAAAACGGTATGAAACGAAGATTAACAATAAATTTGGTGAGATAGCACACCTAAAACTAGAACATTCATGCGCACTGGTTCGAGCTGCATCTAACTCCTCTCTAAGGCGCGGGTGCCGGTAAATTCGTCTAACTCAATTTGTCTAAACGAATTCATCTAATCGGAATTCGTCTAATGTCAAGTTCGTCTAAAGAACAAGTCATATAATCTGTATTAGAAGTTGAAGAAAGGAAAAGAAACCACTTCCTTTCAATACCTATTACAATTAACCATAATAGCTACATTAAGTATGGAAGTATTCAATAAATCAAGACTAATATTCCCGGGTCAACACAGAGTCGACTAAAGGATTATAAAAAACTAGCGTTTATAAAATTCCTGTACATATATATGAAAAACAATGTAATACATGTACCTAGATTAATTTAGCTTAGTTTGGGTTAGCTAACCCGATATTAGATTTCGTAGAATCGGAAAAGACAAGTTTTCAAAGTAGTCAGGTAAGTCGGGTTAGAAACATCGGACCGAAATTGCTTGGATCCAAAATGTCGGGTAATTACCCGTTCTTTCAAAATGTCGGGTCAGGTTAGGTAGGCAAGGTCTGGTTTTCTCTAATTGAAAATTGTCAGTTATGAAATCTGGTATCGGGTAAGATTTGGTTTGGGCTAGGTTAGTTTAGGTTAGCGAAGGTCAGTTTAGCTTAGATTAGGTAAGGTTAGATTAGTTTAGGTTAGGCTAGTTTAGGTTAGGCTAGTTCAGGTTAGTTTAGCTTTGGTTAGCTTAGTTTACGTTAGTTTAGGTTAGGATAGGCTAGATTAAGTAATTTAGTTTAGATAAAGTAGCTTTAGACCAATTGCGATTAGATGAATTGTTCCTTAGGCGAATTTTCTATTAGATAAACTTGTTTTAGACGAATTGATTTAGATGAATTTGTTAAGACGAATTGAGTTAGACGCATTATCCTAAATCCCGAAGGCCCAGATGGGTGTAAGGACAACTGACGAGCGCATATAGCGAAGACAAAATCGTATGTTCTACACGTTAAAACACCTGAATTTTATGAATTTTCATATAGCTTATCTTTCACTTATTTAAGCACATTTTGAGTCACTTAACCTAGTCTAACATATTGCGCATTGCTTAACCGAATGTACTTTGCTTAATGACACACAATCCTGATCTCTCTCGAGCAAAGGCGACTCAGGGGGCAACTAATAGAATCATTCAAGTATTTGAAAGACTTCAACAACGTACCTACAACGGGACCCTTAGAAAGAAACATCAATGATCGCTTGCGAAACAACTGTCGAAAACTCAAGCATAAAGCTCGAAGAACGACCTTAAGTCAGCAGTTCTTTCCGTATTTCATAGTAAGCATTTGGAATAGACTCCCCTCCGACGTTATGAGTGCGGAGTCAGTCAACGCGTTTAAAAATCGGCTTGACATACGTT
>LQNS02278159.1:17077287-17088942 GCA_001587735.2 Parhyale hawaiensis
GGGATCATGGGCTCGCATAAAAGTCTCTAACGTAGGCAACAGCGATGTACTGGGATCATGGGCTTGTATAAAAGTCTCTAACGTAGGCAAGAGCGATGTACTGGGATCATGGGCTCGCATAAAAGTCTCTAACGTACGCAACAGCGATGCTAAAGCGTGTGCCCGTATTGGAAAGTTAAGACACGGTATTGCGTATCAACAGAGTTGTGTGTACTTTTTCTTCAGGAATATAAACAATACTAGAACACTCTGAGAGTGCATACCCCCGCCAAGCAAAGAAACAACGGTTGCGAAAAATTCAAACGGGTTCTGAAACCGGTATCTTCTTTGTACAGACACCAAAATCTAATCATTTAATTGTGCCTTTTGATAGTATCAACAGCCTGTGTAATTTTTGTGAAGATCCGTTCATAACTTTTTGAGTTATGCTGCTAACAAACATTATAACAAAAATAAGTTAAACACACAAACGTAGGAACAAATCATCACCAAAATTGAGTCATTTATGTCTTTTAATGTTTCTAACAATTCCTGTAAATTTCATGAAGATCTATCCATAACTTTTTTGAGTTAGTGTGCTAACAAGCCTAAAATCAAACGCAGCGACAAACAAACGAACGAACAAAGAGATCAACACAAAAATTTGGTCATTTTCTCTTCGTAATATGCCTAACAACTCATTTAGGTTTCATAACTTTTTGAGTTATGGTACTAAGAATAAAATAGGCAGATAAACAAATGAGCAGATTTGCACCGAAACCTAATCATCTATTTGTGTTTACAAGCCTAACAAGCCCTATAAATTTCGTAAAGAGCTGTTCAAAACTTTTTATGTTATCTTGGTGACAGACAGACAGAAAAACACGATCAAAGTATAACCTCCTCGGCGGAGGTTGGCCAAATGACAAAACAAAGCAGTACACCTCCACACTGTTGACACGTTTATAAATAATAAAGCTTGTACTTTTGGATTCTTTTGACAATGGAAACCCAGAACCTATATCAGAAGTGACAATTTTCGACCATTATCCTTATATACTCGGATCTCCAAACCTAATTATCCTAAAAATGACACATTGATATTTATTTCACGTCAATAATTTGCCCCTCCCACTCCTTACAGAGATGACATTTCTCGGGAGCAAATTCTTTCAACAGTCCACAATGTTGATATCTTTTCAGCATAATTTTCCCTCTATCATTACAGTGATGCTCTTACACAACACATTTCCCGATACTGATGTATCTCTGGGCTAAGTCTCCACTCTTACATTACGCCAATGCTCTCCTGAACATCGCAATCCACCATACCGATATGTCTCCACAATAAATTTTCCCTTTATCATTGCACTGCTGCTCACCCACCATCCAAAAGTCTCGCCAGCGACCGTCCAATGCGCCGATATAAATGTACGTCGCGAGCAAGATTTTATTCCTACTTCTCCGTAGCCCGCCGAGTGTCGATGCTAGGCAATAACATAACACGTTCCCAGGTCACCAATCATAGATTTCAATAACTCCATCACTGCGCTGCCAAGTCTGAGCAAATTGACTTTGAGAAAAGCTCGAATGCGACAACGAGATTTGGCGCGGCTACATACCTGAGAGATTTCCTTCAGCATAACTACAAACTTCGCTCATATATCCATTCACATGAGCTCTATTCAATGGTGTAGTCATTCGCAGGACTTTATTTGATGGTGAAGCTATTCCTGTGGCTCCATTTGATCATTTGATGGTAGAAATTTTCATGTGGCTCCATTTGATGATAGAGGTATTCATGTGGCTCCATTTGATGGTAAAGGTATTTATGTGACTCCATTTGATGTTAGAGGTATTCATGTGGCTTCATTTGATGGCGGAGATATTCCTGCAACTATATCATGTGGTTTAGATACTCCTGGAAATCTATTTGATAATACTGGTATTTCTCTCCCGTAATTAAATGATGACGGTATCTACATAAGTGGCCCTGCTAGATGGCGGGTTTTCCGGTGTAATGCAGGACTACTTTAGAGTGCCCGCGCTGTCAAAAATGACACAGAGGAATTTGTAAAAACCCGGCTTCATTTAACATGCTTTAGTTACTAATATGCTTCTGAAGGATACACCACAACAGCCGACTCAAAGTGTCATAAGAGATAAGTGCTCTCTATTTCAATTCATGTATGCAGCGCAATCGTCCTCCACCTTAAGTGACATGCGAAAAAAATCTTACATTAGAAAGCAGCAAACCATTACTGTATTTAATCCATTTAATTCCCCGCCGTGTATCTTATCTACCGAATAAGAAGCCGTCGGTAGATCGAAGCTTTTGTGCTGAGCGAAAATTGGTCAGTCAAAGGGAGACAGCAAGTTAAAAAAAGCAACAAAAATTGAGTCTACTGCCCGTGAAAATTACCGCTTCATCTACCTTCTGTTTTAATCATCCACTGAAGTTATGCGTCGTGAACAAAGACTAAAACATATGTTTCGATGCATGGAAAATGTCATAAAAAGCAGACTCCAAGCCAGCGCAAAAGAAGCTGTAAATATCTTTATTGTTTCAATTTAAGAAGTGTTTCTAAGAAGAAGTGCAGTGAGATAAAGGGATAAGGATGGCATTTTCGCCATCTTCTGCAGCCTCGTAAACAATCTCCATGAAAACGCAAATTCCTTAAAAACTCTACAACCTGACCTATTTTTCGCTTATCTATTTCTTTAAGAACGTGACACGAAACATACAAATATATGAAAACACTAGACGGCCTGTAACCTGTTAGGTCACAGGTCACACAAAAACACATTTACCATAGGGTCTTACTTTAAATTTAAAGACAAACCACCTATACCGCTTCTGTCCGGTGTTATCTACAGTTTCAGATGCAGAGGATGCAATGCTTCGTACATCGGTAGCACTAGGCAACATTTTAAAGCCTGCATCGACCAACAAGCAAGAATAAAGAAGTGACGTGCAGCATATTAAGCAAAAGAGTGCACCCATGTTTCTCAACCACCATGCAGGGAAAGAGTAGCAAAGAAAGATTACCAATACAAAAGAAAAATTAAATAAAAGAAAATTAAAAAGCCAGAGTTGGCAAGGAAAATGAGTTATCAAATATTTAAGGCTAAGGTAACCGGTAGGAGTAAATTTGGAATGCTGCTGATAGCATTAGTATGTCGGCAAGACAAACTGACATGGCCGTGTGACGTACAGCTATGGCCGTGTGACGTACAGCTACAGTGGCGTCGGTGATCTTTTTGCTTCTTTGTTGATGCGTGATGTAATTAATGCTAGAGTGCAATTAAGCAGTAGACTAGTTTGACAATGAAGCGTCACGAGTCGACTAGGCATATACAGTCACTTACGTTGTCACTAAGATTTAAAATAAAAACGTCACCGATCCGCTGAGCATTTCTATATTACGTCATAATTTCATCACCCATTCAGCTTTTTTCCAAAAACTTTTTATTTTAAAGGAAGTGTAAAACTAACTATTGGCACAATTATTTTTGCTATAATACAGGAAGTCCTCGATTTACACCACCTTTTTTACGATATGCTTTTATTCAGGTTGAAAAATTTCACTTCACGGTACTTGTGATGTGTTCTCATAAATCAAGAGAGCACATATGAAGCACTTACAAGCTAAAATTTTCAATCAAAAAAAGAGAAAAAATGTGTAAAACAAAGGTGGTCTTAATTCAGGACTTCATGTTTTACTAACACAAATGAAAAGTGACAAATGCACAGAGAGAAAATTTTTCGATATGCTCGCTTCCCCAATTTTGAATATGTACTATTTAGTGAAGATAGTTTAAGTTTAATTTTTGAGAAACCCGTTTTAATTAGAAAAAAATATTAACATAAAATAACTGAATTATAATGTAAAGTATTAAAAAATTTTAATTTGCCAGTACCTAAATATTTTTACACAAAACTTCAAATTGCAATTCGGTAAGTCGGTATTATTAATAATAATAATAGTTTTTTATGTCAATCATGCCAAATTTACTTTCAATTATTTCATTTTGCGATGATAAAGTGCGGTCATCAAAATCATCCTGTAACATGGAACTCGCTGTTCGCTTTTGGGATATTACTGTACACATTTGTGTACTCGCAGCTGACTATTTGGATATTACTGTGCACTGTGTACATATGAATTCACAGTTGGCTATTTAGATATTACTGGACGCATTTGTGAACAATACGGAACTCGCTGCTGCCTACGTCCAGGCAATAACGCTTCATTTCGGCACTACTGTACAGTCGCACACTACCTAGAACGGAAGAAGGTCAAATGCTAATTTCAAACTGATTGGAGGAATAACTAACTCGGATACAGCAACGCAGAGGCACTCATGAACGCGCAGCACAGGTTCGTAAAAGAATTTTATTCTTTTGATGAATTACGGCGTGGATACTGCCACTATACAAAATGGATTATTATTATCTTCAGCCATAACCGTATTCAACCCAGGCTCTGTTACGTTGCTGCAAAATTCTTTTGAATCCTATTGTTTTGCTAAGGAAAACAAAGCCTTGTGTCGAGGTTCCCACCTCGACATAGATGGGTGGAACGCCTGATACAGAAGCTACATTATACAGTCGCACGCTCCACTTGAAGAGCGGACGCTCCGTCCGGACGTTGCTCTGCTCAAGCACTTTCGATGGGTAACTGTGTTAGATACCGACTTTCACTGCGTGTGAGCTGCATATCCATTCATCAAGTTGAGCGCGCGATTGCTTAGTGTGGCTGCAGGAATGATGGCTATAATCATACTAGGATCGAATTGTTAACCACTCACTAGTCAGGTTGTACTCAGGGTTCATTTTCAAATAGCGATATAGCTACGGAAGTCACTACTTAATGTACACCGTCAAGAGTTATAAACTGCATAAGTATAAAGAAAGTATGCTGTACTTCATAAATTGGAGTATTTAAATAGCACCAAGTCATTATTATTATTAAATTGTGTGTAGTTTAAGATTCCGTTTTCCCTACAACGGCGATCAAACTGATAAAAAAATAGGGGCATACACACTATGCTGAAAGTTATGGGGAACATTATTATGCACATGAGTGTTCCAACACACTACAAACGTGCATACGAAAAGCAAATCGGAAAAGGCGAGGAAAGACAGAGGAGAGTATCATCAGTCGAGTATGAAACTGGAAGGAAACAAAGACTTGGAGGAAAGATGTCTGGAAGGCTAAGCTAAGGGAACTCCCTAGGGGAGCTACTCTTCATAACACGGGATGGAGAGTCTGAGTTAACCGTAAGGGTTTTATGGCCCATCCTATGCCCCCTGAGAGGTTCAGTCATCAATAAAAGCGCTGTAGTTGCGCATATATGTACGTGTCACCGCTCATCACACTGGAGGCCGAAGCGTGCAACTAAATTCTCGCCTAAATTTCAAGAAAAATTCCACACGGGACGTCCCAAGGAAACCATCCATTCATTCTCAATATTATTTGGCCGCTCACGTCGTGTCGAGCGACCGAGCGTGGGCGGGCTGGCGTCCCAACACCTCGCCGGCCCAAATATTGTCTGGTGCAGAAGTCATCACTTGCAGCGTGAACATCTTTCGCTGTCCGGGACAGACAGAAGACCTTATAAATCTGCAGAAGCGGCCGGCCAAGAGGCGTACGAGGCTGAAGATAAAGACTTGGTCGACAGCAGGGAAGATCATGGCCATGCATCACGGCTGACCGTTCCAAAACTCCACTCTCGCCGATTGATGACTCCAACTGACTTGATTAAGAGTTTATGTTCTCAAACTTTGCCCTAAACGCTGATAAAAAACTTCTTTGGTTCTTAGCAAGTTGATTTACTTAGCTCGAACTGCGTTGCAGGGGATAAAATTGTGATCTTGTCTGTATTACTGGAGAGTTCACCGTTTCTCACTAAATTTATTAGTTTGATTCTGGAAGAGGATTTGCTGAACTGCTTGATATTTTTCCTTCACTCGGCTGCGATTCAAGTTCTGTGAAGCAGCCGAGGACTTCAGGTACCTACATCCAAGACACAACGATCTAGGTGGTCGTGCATGAATAAAATGACAGAATATTTTATTTGCCGCACTCCAAGGATTATAACTTTCATGTTTTATCTTTCCATCTTTTGATTCCAGATCACTGGAGTCTCATTAGGGCTTGAACAAAAGTCATTCAGGATAACTCACCATATTGTGATCTTATTTTTATAAATTAAAGTTATTGAACCCAAGGGCAAATCAAACATTATTTGTTTCTGAACAGGAGTTGCGTCGTGGCATGAATGCATCACGGACAACTCGAAACAGCAAGTAAGCGTTTGGCGAAGACGTGGCTAATGAACGCGCAGTAGGATGTTGGTGTAAGAAGTGCCAGTCTAGTGATTTTACTTTTGAAAATCAGCCTCTTGGCAGACCTCGGACCAAAGTGGGTGATATTGAGCTAAGAGCTGTAGGGGGAGCGGACATCTCAACTAGTGCGCAAGTTAATGCCAAAATAATTGTTGGTAATAATGTGCATACTTTGATTAAATAGCATAGTTTTTGTTTTAGGTATAGTAAAACAGTATTTTAACTAAAAAAAATAGGATATTGCATTCTTAACGACCTAATAAATAAGAGTTCCTATTTTCCTTCTACTCATCTTTATAGCTAAACTGCCAAGTTTCAGTTTTCAACCGAAATCGTCACCAATAGTCAACTGAAATTGCCAACGAAAGATGTTAGGTAAACTACAATCTTGTATGCAGCACTTTGTACGAAGATTTTGAGACTAACAAAGTATCAAGATAAACAATAATTAGCTTTAGCTAATTCCTTAGTCTTCATAAAAACTAATAGCCGAAGAGTCATGAAATAACAGCAATAAATAGTTATTTCGATGAAACTCCTTTTTTTTTTCCCTTCAATTCACGGCTTTACTCTGAAGAAAAGCTTTTCGTTTGTGATCTTCTGTCCAATTTGGGTCACACGGGCTATGCCAAAAAGTAAGTTCAGCATCCACGCTACCGCTATGAGGTACTTCGAATGTTTACATTTCAAAACGCCACGCAACAGTCCCATACATTTGAACGAATAAATTTTGCTTACGCAGCACTGACTTGGGACGAAGAAACCAGTCAATCAAACAGGTGAGCAAGCAACCAACAAACTGCGTATTGTCGTCATACAGTGGGATACTTATGTAATTCCTTTAATATCTCTTACACAATCAATACACTAAAGTACTACATTAGGTCGATCGTCAATCAAAATGATCAAGCTATGCGAACTATAATGTGAATGAGAAGTATTGAAACTAAGAAATGCTTGGTATATTACAGAGCAAAAAAAGTGCAGAAGAAGTAACTATGAGCAAAAGAAATGAGCAAACTTAAAGTAATAAAGAACTCCTGATATATAAGTAAAAAACTATTGCTACTATTTATATCCGTTGTCCTTACAGCGAACAACGCGTAGGTACTTGCAATCACCTAGGCGCCGAGTCCGAATTGGTCTATTGCACTTCGCAATGGTTCCAAACAATGAAAATTATTATTATTAATAGAACTATTATAATTATTAGTTTAGGACTCCCTACCTACATTGTACCTTGTAATCTGAAAAGAGGAACGAAGAAGGAAAGTACAGTATGAAGAAAGAACGAGGAACCCATGAACGAGGGTGTTCCCACACACGACGCACGCGCAGGGAAACGGTAAGTCGGGAAAGAAGAGGATGAACAGAAGAAAGCATGATGAGGAGTAAGAAATTGGAAGGAAATAATGTGGGCATAAAGAAAAGACGTCCAGAAGGCTTAGCTTAGGCTAAGGTAACCTATGATCCCTCTAAGGTCGCTGATCCCCATAACATGCAGTAAGATTGGCGAACCAAACTAACCTAACCCATGTCTTATCCTATGCCCCTAAGGGGCTACACAATGAAAACTGCTGGGTGACACACACTCTGACTACCATGCAAAAGCTTATCTTTTTCACACTTAGCTTTATTTGAAAATCTTCTATGAAAGACGCTAAGCATCATAGCCATTCATAGGGTTAAGGTCCTGTAACTCGGTTTAAATCTCCTTGGGCAGCGTACATTATTTCCACTCCTTCAATATATATATCAATTTTCTACTCGATTCCCATTTTCTCCGAGAAAGAAGGATTTCGAGCTGTTGCGCAGAAACGCACTCAGATCGGGTACACCAATGTGCCTTTCATAAGGGCAGAAAGAAAATAAGGGGCAAGCGTCAATACCTAATGCGAAAAATCAATTACAAAAATAAGTAGATAAATAAACTAATAAATAAATAACGCTACTACCATATTCTCTAGTTAATAATTAATTCACGCGATCGCAGAGAAAATCCCAAAAGTGATTGCCCTTTTGTAGAAATAAAGTTACATCGTTCAAAGTGGCCTATAGTAACATGCCCTTCCCGCCACGCCAATTATATAATTGCTACAAGGAATAAATGACCGGCTCTACCTTCATCGAACTGTAGACAGTGAGACAGAAAATGTTCGTGATCCGCTTTAATGTGATTACATGAACTTTGTTGAGTTTCATGTCTCAAAGTGACGGCATTCAATATTGTAACCGCAGTTCACTTAGTAGAGTAGTTACGTCAGAACTGAGTGAATGCTCTACGCCCTTCAAATTTTCAAAATTACTTCACGCCAATGTAGAAATAGCAAAGATTCCACTTCTGCAACAGTGGTGTGACGCAGTTGTGACGTCACAATTCTTAAAATTCAAGGGCTTGTTGCAAACACTAAAATCTGACACAATTATCTTCTGTACGTGAACTGTGATTGTAACCCCCGTCAAAGGGATACGTTTTTGTCTAGCGTGTCTGTCACCAAGATAACTCAAAAAGCTATGGACGGATTCTTACGAAATTTACAGGGACTGTTAGGTATGTTAGAAGGGATAATTAACTTTTTTGGTGAAGAATTGTTCAATCGTTTGTTTGTTTGTCTGTTTGTCCTTTTATTCTCGGTAGCATAACTCAAAAAGTTATGGAGCGATCATTATGAAATTTCCAGGATCTGTTAGTCCGTTTGTTTCTTTGTCTCAATGTTTTTTTTTGTTTGCCAGTAACATAACTCAGAGTTATGAATGAATCTTCATGAAACTTGTAAGAATTGTAAGGAAAGTAAACGACACATTTGACGAACATTTGGTGATAATTCGTTTGTTCCTTAGTGTGTTTGACTAATGTCTGTTAGGACAATATCTAAAAAGTAACGGACGGATATACAAGAAAATTGCAGAAGCTATTACTACTATCAATAGGCACAAATGACCAAATTCTGGTGATGATGAAAAGGAAATCCTCATTTTAAAACCAATTCAAATTCTTCGTTAATGTGTCTTGCTTGGCGAATGCAAGCGCTCTCAAAGTGCTCTAGCAATTATTGTACTGATTTAATTACCGTGCCCGTGGCATTCAAAAGGTAAACTTTAGCGGCAAACCTGGCGGATATAATATTCTGATTAACTTGTTGGTAAGTTGGTGGCTATGACCAGGTATTTGAAAAAATACAAAACGTTGAGTGTAGTGCGATACAAATGCACAGAACCTATAGATAGAAAACCAAAGATGGGGCCCGCAAATTGGGAAAGGAAAGAAAAACAGACAACCAATAAATAATGCGGCTTTAACCGTGGGCCATAACCAGGAAACTCACATGCAAAGGTTTGTGCTACAGACAACTGCTCACCAGGAACTACACGAGTGTACGTCTGCAGTCGACCACAGGCTATCTGAGCTATGGGATGGCATCACAAAAGAAAGACTCATGACAACTGCGCCCCACCAACCGTTTCATTGTTCGTTAGGTCGGACGAGAGTTGAATACGAGGTGAGTAGCAGACAGGTAAAATATGAGGATGGCAGTAATCGGACAAACGTGAGGATAACAGCAGTCATACATATATTAGGATCATAGCAATTAGACAAATATTAGGATGACAGCAGTCACACATTAGGATGACAGTAATCAAACAAATATTAGGATGACAGCAGTCACACATTAGGATGACAGTAATCAAACAAATACTAGGATGGCAGCAGTCAGGCAAATATTAAGGTGAGAGCGGTCAGACAACTATTAGGATGACAACAGTCAAACAAATATTAGGAAAACATCAGTCAGATAAATATGAGGATGACAGCAGTCAGACAAATATGAGGATGACAGCAGTCAGACAAATATGAGGATGACAGCAGTCAGACAAATATGAGGATGACAGCAGCCGGACAAATATGAGGTCAAAGTTGCTGAAAGAGCGCGCAAGGGAACACCGCACTTTTTCCTTGTTTTTCTACCACGATTGCGCTGTGCCGACTTCCCCTAGCGAATTTTGCGGAACCGATAGCTTTTATTTGTGATTCTCTGGTCGGTAGCCGCAGGGGCTGCGGGGGCCCCACCCCCGCTCCCTCCTTCCTTATCGAGGACTACAAAATTCGGATCATTTTGTAACAAGCTCAGGCGGTGATCGGAGACCTGCGTATGTTGTCGACGCAAGTTGTGGATGTTCGACACACAGGCAAGCAATAATTTTTCAACATTTCATCCAATCACCCACGCAAAAATGAAAAATTTGAGTATTTTATAGTTTAAGGTTTGATGCAACACCTAGTGTTCCGGTACCAGTCCTATTACCTTACCTTACCAAACTCATAGTATGGGTATTCCTAACTTTTAGGTCCACACTGTGCCTAGTAAGAAAATCACCAGCGTCCGAGAAGCTTACCACGAACAACAGTCATTAGGAGTGTCAACACTCAGCGCTTCTCTTCCAGCATTCCACCCGTAGGGGCATGGGCTCGTTACCGAACCTCGGGAGGCCAGTCGCATTCGCTCCAACTTTCGGACCTCGAAATTCGCAAAGTAATCACTTGATAACCAATTGCATATCAGAGAGAGACTTTAGAAGCGAGCTGTAACTCAAACCTCTGCAGCACTCCACACACATAACTTTGTTTGGGCTCTCGGAAGCTGACGGCGACACCTTCACGAGCCATCCGCGGGTCAGAAGACCATGCAGTGTTTGGAGGGCTAACTACAGGAACCCTCGCAACAGTCTCACGTACATTTCCCGAGAGCCTTTCTAGATATAACTACCGAAATACACAGCGCTACATACAATTTTGGCCAAACTGCTTAAAATTGGAGCGTGGAAAGTGACACCCAGGAGAAATCGTAAAGCATAGTGAAGTGCAATTGCGTGTATGATTGCGCGTTTGTTCTCGTTACAAATGCGTTTGCACATTACGCTTGCCATGTAATTCATTTTGCCGATTAATAGAGCTGTTGCTATGGTCACGTGCGGGCCAGTGAGTATGGACGAATTGTAGTGGGTGCTCCAAGCAGCGACGGTAAGCAGAAATAACAGCGTCGTTACAGCGCTGCTCCGTGACGCGTATTTCGACAATAGAATCATAACGGAATGACTGGAATTTTAATTGAACAAGTAAAGTAAGGTAACCCCGTGAATTTCACAGACGACATTAATTCGATCTGATGAGGGCTGCTGCACTTGTGTAATCTTGCAACTTTGTTCTCTTACTGATTAGCGGTTTCTTTTGAGGCCGACGTGCACGAAGACCAATCTCATTCAGTCGCCGTGATACAGTGAATCTGGAGATGGTTTCGTCGTTAGTATCATTCATTTGCCTAGAA
>LQNS02278159.1:17091728-17104794 GCA_001587735.2 Parhyale hawaiensis
GATACTGTGTACGTCATTGTGTCATTGTGTACGCCATCACCGAACCTGTAATAGCTAGAGTTTCAAGTTATCAGTGTCCATAACAACTTTACCTTGCAAAGTAAAACGTACTAGCCATACTGCGTCTTTCTCACAACCCTAGCTATTAACAAACTTTGTTCTTAAACTTCATAGAGATCTCTCCATAAATTTTTCAGTAATTTTGGTGACATAATGACACAAAAAACTCCGATAAAAACCAAAGCTCCATCGCGGAGGTAGTAATATTCGCTCATTGAATGGTGCGTGTGGGCGTGTGCACTATCTATTGCCATTATTCGAATCTTTACAATCAACCCTGTATGCAAAAAATTAAATTATCAGTTAAATGATGAAAACTTCTCATTCATGAAAACAGTTGGAAAAGCGCTACGTATCATGCAAGTGACGCTGGTCATCGTCGATGATCTTAGCCATGTATCTACCTTACCGTGGGCACCGCTGAAAAAGGTGGTGACTACATAGAAAAATAAATTCTGGAGCACAAAATGTCCTTCATTGTAAGGGTGTCATTTCCGTTTTCGTAGCTCTTCGGCTTATTGAGTTAAAAAATAGGAGGTACTACTTTTGGAACGACCCTCGTAATTTGCGCATAAGGACGAAATGTAACAGTTTTGTTCTGTCAGTTTAAGGTGTTAATTCCTGTCGGAACAACTGTTCTACCTCTTGGTTGAGAATTGATGGCCTGTCAGGTCAAGGCCATAATTGTGTAAACGTTCTAACAGGCATGTACTTTTATGATTGCTTAGATAGATAGTTCTGTTTTCAGAGCAACATTCGGATCAAATTGTGATATCAATAGAGATAGTTGGAACACTAAACCGCACGGTTATATAAAAATCTCAAGAGCGTAATTATTATTATTATCATCATTTTATATAAGTTGTTCTAGCTCCCGTAGACTCAACTATGATGTTTCAAGAAATGAAAAAGTAGGGACATGTAGTATGTAGATAGAAACGAGGAATCCATGCACGGGCGTAGATAACAGCGCATCGGAACAGTAAGTCAAGAGAGAAGAGCAAAAGCAGTACAAAGCATCATCAGTATGAATATGAGAACGAAATTAAGCGAAGTGAGCACGGAAGACTCGTCTCAAAAGCCTAGCTATTGGCCAACAACTTACTAAATCCCCTGGGGTCGCTGCTCCCCTTAACGCAAGATGGGCGACCCTACAACCTGTGGCCTATCCTATGCCCCCTGAGGAGCAAGTGCGCAATTACTACAATGGCCGACCATAAGCTCAACAATAAAGAAAGGAATGCAGTTGCTCAGGGTCATTTTTGTACGAGATCAATGGTATAATACAAAGTTATTCAACAATAACAGTAGAGGTATAAAAAATTGTCGTAATCAGAGAGCTTGAACTGTTACAGCGAAACTGATATTATCAGTTCAAGCAAATGAGATGTGTTACAGTCAAACATTCAAATGCTGGATTGGATCTTTTACATCTTGGTTCAAAAGAGTTAATTCCTCATCTAATCAGCAGTCAACTACATCATATTAACTACACTAAATGTTCACTACTATTATAAGCATGAACGTTTCATCGTCTACATTGCCCAGTATGAAGGGCATTCCCTTCTTCCAAATAACCCGCAGTTGTACCACCACGAGACCCTCGCGACAAAGCCAGCAAAGACAATTGAATTGGTCCTGGAAGGCCAGCAACACAGGCGGTCGGTCTGTGGCCACAGTAACCAGATACTCGCGGTCACTTTAAGCCTCTTCTCTCTGGCTTACGCCCCCTGATGTTACTGAAGGCAGTCGCCTGCGGGCACATCAGCTGCAAGAGGTCTTCGGTAGAGGCCATTTCTGTTTATACGCTATAGGGGAGTGCTTGGGACATTCAGCTTGTGTAACCAAGGTGCGGGGTGTAACTTGTTTGGGTAACCAAGGTGCGAGACGTTCCAGTTTGGGTAACCAAGGTGCGAGGCGTTCAGGTTTGGGTAACCACGATGCGGGGCGTTCAGAATTTATCAGCCATAATGCGTGATTTTCCGGTAATTACAGTGTGGATAGTTCCAGTATTAATAACGAGGAATGGACAAAATAATATCACGTTGGGCGATTCCAGAGTTCGTTCATAAGACTCAGTAGAATAGCACTAAACGTCTCGTGGAGTAAGACCATCACCCGCGGTGAGGGCGGGGGGGGGGGGCAAATTCAACGTCGTCATTATTTATGGTCAGCATACTCTAGAGTTCTGGCATGTTTCACATCTAGGTTAACCCATCCGACTCCCTGCAAAAAAATTCACTTCGCTCATGGGTGATAAACACACGCAAAAACTATCGGTAAATGCCTCCACTGACCACTGGCCAAAGCACGAAAATATGCAACTTGTTATTCATAGAATTCTCCTACAATTAAAATATTTGTAGACACAACACATCTACGAGAATTGTTTCAATATTTTCCTTTGCTTATACATATATCATTAAGAAATATTTCCGACACTTTTTACAAAAATCTGAAAATAAAGAAGACCGCTTCAATTTCCACATAAGCAGTACGATCTAAGCTATTTTTTTTTAATATTATGTAGAAAATTTTCATTCTGATGATACCGCTTTATTAAGTTAGTTCAAGGGAGCTACTCGTGTGTCATGAATTCCCATAAAAATGCTAGACCTTCGAAGGTGTTGAGGTCGAATACATAAAGGTAAAAGTAGGCTGTGATCGCTAGAGCCGCATTAGGTGGGTTACGTCAAGTTCGTATCAATATCATAATCCACTGCGACGGCGTTTCTGCTTTGATGAAGAATAGGAAGGGATATGTGGGTGAGTCTAGTTACTTGCATGAGAAGAGACGCCGTGATAAAAAATAAAAATAAGAAAAAGATTGTAAATGGAAATGGGAATGAAAGATGTCTCAAAGGGCTTATAAACACTAAATAATCTATAGGGTACGTATGTGTGCTAATTACTATAACAAAAGATGAGCTTATACCTAACGAGTCAAATCCCATGGCCTGCGGCCAACCCTGTACGTCTACAATATCGGGATCACAGTACGCATTCACACAGACAACATGATGTTAGGATACGACACTCGGACGTCATTTATGTTACTGTATCTATGTTACAGATTTTAAATGTTTTGAAGCGGCGTGTCAGCTGCTTATCCTAACAACAAATTGGACGAGCAAATGCATATGTGGTCACGGCATTTCAAAACTGAGGTGACCTACGTTAACCTTTTCATGAATTATTCATCCTTCTCGCAGGAATTGCGATATTTGAAACGCTGTACATAGCGCTATTACAGAAAGGGCTTACGCTATGAGAGAAAAGGTTAAGTTAGACCAGCCTTAAGAAGAATGAACGATATTGTTTATAGCACGTTGAAGAGAACCGCAAGTTCTATCGGTGGCTACCAATAGCCCGTCGGTTGAGATGTCTCCTCCAACCTTGCGCCTTTTGCTATCGGCACGGTTTATCGCTCACTACCGGTTCGAATAATTTATTTATCTGGCTGCCGGTTACTCCAGTCTTTTATGAGATAAGGATGAATAGAAGTAAGGATACAAGCATGCACTTATGGAACTACAGCTGGCAATGGTGCACGTGTGGAAGGGCATGTACTGTACAGCAGGGTTTAAGAAATACCTTTTGATGATTACAGCATTTCCATATACAGTACAGCCAGTTGGTTATAAATGCACTACTTTCACGCATACTTTTGAGAAAAATTTACTTATGAGCTTTGTGAAGTTTCGAAATATCATTTATGAAGATCATTGGGAGAATCAACAGTGATATCATAACACAACATTATTTGCAAAAACGGCTATGCACGTTTTCCAAGTTTCACGAACTTCAGATCCGAATATGACAAAAATCACGTTTAGCAGTAGCGTTCATTACCGTCTAGAGCGTCAATTTACCTCATCAGTTGCTGATTATCAAAAGTAGCGCTTTGTATCTTTCTGTCTGCAGGCCAGTACGTCATCTTGCCCCCTTATGATCCAGTCCGAAAGTTAGGTATTTGTTTATTGTCATTAATATATACTGTATAAACGAGTTATAACAGGTAACATTTTCTGAGAGCTAAAAGCCTGTAATAGCCACCGAAAAAATGATCGAAAAGACCAGTTAGGAACGATGAATTTATTTTTCACACAGAAAGTCCAAAGTTTCACAGCTCACCGGCTGCAGATTTTGCAAGTTAGGAACTTCGATCCGATTCTACGAGTATTGTGGTTAGAGTAAATCATTCCCACAAGAGACCCAGCCTGCTACATCTGACCAGAGAATTAATACTTACTTTAATTGCAGCTATCAGGAACTTCAGCGGCCGGGCAAGGTAACTGTTGCTGTCCAATGGAACAATTAATTTATTATCCAATAGCTCCATGCGAAACTGCCTCTGACTGATACCGCTGCCAGCGTCTGACTGTAGCTTAGATATCCTGGGGAAGGATTCCGCCGGTGCAACTTTGTCGTGCTACTCGCCTGAAGTCATTGGGATTCTTCCATCGCTGATGGTATTTGACTCCAATATATAGAGAAAGAAACGCGAAAATCGCATGGGGTTCCTCTTGTGTACCATGTAGCGTTTCAATATTGTAATGTCTCCATGACTATTAAATAAAGTTTATTATTATAGAATTTTCAGTTTTTATTTTTTATTTCATTGTTAGGTTAGCGTATTAGCGTTAGAATTTAAATCTCCATCACTTGGTGTAAGCATTTGAGGGAAATACGAGTACATATAATTCAACTTTTGGATTTCCATAACTTGGCATTCTCAGCCACAGTTCCAGGAAAAACTTTGATCTAGATGGGAAAAGAGCGCGTTGCGCTGCACGAGTTGCATCGTGTAAACGGAATTTCAGGGTAAAGAGCGTGATGTTTAGTAGTAGTAATTCTGAAGTACACATTTCTTTCTCAGTGTCGTAAGCTTATTCCCACTCCATAGATTTGATTTTTTCTTAATAGGGTCGTTCTTATATATATTTTTCGTGTATACAGCATCGTTAATTCTAGAGCTCAGCATATTGTGCATGCAAACGCATTGCTACCTACATTCTTGCTCATGCAATAAAGGATGTTTGCGAAGACTGTTTAAAACGATATGAGCTAAAGCAAATAGCATGTACCAGAACGAATACTACAGAGAGCGAAGCTCTTAAGATACGTTTGCCATCTTCTGCAACCCGGCCTATTTTCTGCCCATCACTTTCAATGGAGCTTGAGAGGACAACCAGAGCCTTAAACCTGGGCTAAATTCCGCCTATCTATTTCGTTAAGAGCGTGACACCAAACATATAAATAAATATATAAATTTTCAAATATATATATTTACATATAAACACACGACGGTCATTCTTAGTATTAGAAGATTTTTCTTAAAGAGCGAGTAAAACCGGGTATCTTAGCAACAACTAGAGCACTCTGAGAGCACATACTTCCGCCAAGCAAGGCACAGTAACGAAAAATAAAAATTGGATCTGTAACTATGATTTTCTTTGTATCGACACCAAAATCTAATCATTTGTTCATTTTAACAGTATATAAAGAGTTTCTGTAATTTTCATGAAGATCCGTTCATACCTTTTTGAGTTATGCTGCTAACAAATATTTTGACAAACATTAGTCAGACCCACAAGCGGACCAACCGATCATCACCAATATCTTTTCAATTATGTCTTTTAACATTACTAACAAATCATGTTAATTTCATAAGATCCATTCATAACTTTTTCGAGTTATTGTGCTAACAAGCATAAAATCAAACACAGCGACAAACAAACAGATCATCACTAAAATTTGGTCATTTACTCAGTGTAATATACCTATCAGCTCCTGCAAATTTCATAAAAATAAAAATCCATCCCTAACTTTTAAGTTAAGGCAATAAGAAAATGAAGCAAACAGACAAACAAACGGATGGACGGATATTCACCAATCGTTAATCATCTGTTCCTCCTAACATACCTAACAATCCCTGTAAATTTCGTCGAAATCTGTCCATAACTTTTCGAGCTATCTTGGTGACAGAAAGACAATCATGACGAAAATATAACCTCCTTGGCGGAGGTAAATATGAAAATTACTAATTATATTAATACAGCTACTTCTGAGAAACGGAGATTTTGGTGTAGTATGTTACAGCGATTGTTTTGGACTAATAAAGCGTATAGCGATATAGACAACGATAAACGGACTAAAAGACTCATTCCCAGAGAAAAGCCAAAGCCCAGGCTCTGGTCCGCACAGGGCTACTGCCGTTATGCCCAGGTAACATTGAAAAAAGTGTGAGTTAATATACATTTGTTGCATGTTTGTTGGTGGGTGTAATTTTGTTTTAGTATCGCGACGCAGTGAAGCGTGTTAGTAATAGAGAGAGACAGTTTCGTCAAGTCATTTCTAAAAAATAAGTATTGTTCGCTAACTCGACTTCCACTGATGGGTGAAGCGAGCTGCTATTTAGGTGCCTACATATGTTAATTTACGCTGTGTATTGATAATGATCTCGTCACCCTTTATGGAAATAAGATACAGTTAAATTCGTGCCCCGAAATGAAGACCACACGCACTTCACAGAAGGAGGAGCAGGTGGTCTGTGATACGGAAATTGCCACTTGACCAGACAAAATCTTACTTATAGATGGTCTATTAAATTTGCGTTCGAGAAGTTCATTGACGAGTAGATAACAGCTAAGAAAACGAGGGTGTCGTTGAGGACTTATTTTTTTGCCATCATTTAATGATGGCACTAGCCATAAGTTAATTAAATACCTAGTTTCACTAGTAATTCTGTTGGAAAATAGTTAATATACTTTTTATGGACGAAAAGCCTTTGGAAGAAATGATGTGTTTTTTTTAATTAATGCTCAAAGTCTAATCCATATATTTCCATGTTACAGTTTAGGTACTAGTAAGATTTAACAATAGAATGGAGTGCCAGAGACAACCAAACAGTTGATGGTCATGTACGCAGGAGCTCACAGAAGTATCTTTTTCACTGGTGAGAATATTTTGCTTTCGAAGAAAACTTCAAAAACTTCAAAATAATAAGGAATGCTCATAGTGCCAAAGAAGCTTCTGGAGTTATGCACAGAGTTCATAGAGGCCACCATCCCGCCAGTGATGGTTAGGTCAGGGAGTCTCAGTTTGGCGAAAAGGGGTTAAAACCACAGCTCTTCTGTACGTCGTAACGTTCCTAAAGACAAGGTTAAGCGCTTGATCAATTCTTTGTTTAGTGGAAAAGGTAGGAGCTTTCAGTAGGATTCGCCCCAGCACACGCAGCCAAAATCACTCAGCTGTGGTTCTCCCGGAATATTTCTGTCTTCATCAGGGCTGATGACTGGCCGTCTGGGAGTCCAGACTTGAATCTTTGGGTTAAGGCGCCTGCACACGTTCATACATGTTGGCAGATTTGCATGACAATCACGTGTACGAAGATTCATCATACAGTCATACTAATTGGCAACCAACATCAGTCTTTAAAGTGAGTACGCTCGTGAAACTCATGTCTCTAAACCAAGACGACGTAATTGCTGTAGGGCTGGCGCTGTCATTAAGGAAAAAAAAAAAACAAAGTGCAACTGGTGTATGACGAACTCTCACAGGTAACAGCCTGCATGTGGACGTTTAAGCTCCGCCCACAAGTGTCAAACTCGGTCTGACTTCCGTTATTCAGTGTACCAACTTGTTTGCCAGCTAAATACACTCATCACACTGTCAAACTTCATGCACGTGGTAGTCACGCAAGTATGCAAACAAGTATGAAAGTGTGTAGGCACCTTTGCAAACTGGGGTCAGCATTGGAGAACATGGCTCGCCCTATACTACACAGAAATCTCGACTCGCTTGATCTCGCCCATGTTGCTGCAGTGGCTAAATTTTCAATTGACGTCGTGCGTAAAATAGAGAGGTGAGTAGCCAGATAGATCCAAGCTTTGTGTAGACAAAATAAAGGAGGCTATTTTAATGAAGATATGCTCATGATTTTCTTGTGTTATTGGAAATTTAATTCTAAAAGTTTCAGCTGAAGGTTATTTTTTTATCCCTTAATTTTAGCTCTGTGCATATAGGTAGCATTATTTATGGCTAGACTAAGAAAAAAGTTCACTTATGCAAAGCAAGGTTTCTTTTTTACTTTTTTCTCCGGTGCTTTAAGAAAAGCAGAGATTTCTGCGCTTGACCCAGTTGTGCGATAAAACGAGCAATTCGTCGTTAAAATTATTTTGCTATCTGTGAATGCTTGCTTGTATCGTTGATGAGACGCAAGGAGAATTGCTGCCGCTTGACCCACTTGTGCAAGACGACACTTCGTTATTTATTTTCAGCCATTTCATGGCGACTATGAAGAGCAATCCTTTGGAATTCTTTCAAGAAGTTGCCTCTTGCTCTCCTTATTGCACTAAAGGATGGACTTTATATCCCTGAATTCCCTTCTTTGGCAAGACTTAGGCGGCTCCGACCGACCGTCCATCCATATTCCATGAAAGTCATCAGTTAACTTTTCTTCGAAGCGCTAACCATATTTTGCAGACTTTTACGCACTACTTGCTGCTCTGATCTCATCAGCCTGGCCCTGACTGCTCTCTCTCTCCCTTATTCTCTTGTACTCCCGACGTCTATGCACGAAAGCTTCCAATTCCTATAGTGTATTTTGCAACTCGATTAAAGCCTGCAAAAGTTTATTGATTGCTTTAACATTCTGATGAGGGAGCAGCGCAAACTTGGCTGCTGGTTGCTCTGAGTTACTCATTTAATTGAATATCAACTTGTCAAGTGAACGGCTCCTCGAGCCTACTTGGCTGGGACGCGATATTTGGGGCCCTGCATCTGTTACAGTGTTCTGCTTGTTCTTCTCTCGAGTTCTTGCTTTGATGTTCACTGCAGGAATTCGTTACTTCATGTCTTTACTAAAATGCCCCGTTTTAGTGTTCGTTGCAGGAGTTCGTTGCTTCAATGAATGCTCTTTGCAGGAATTTCTGGCGTTGTCTCATGCGGGAGGTTCTTGCGTTAAAGTTCTTTGCTCTGCAGTTACTTAGACTTTAATCTTCTGAGCAGGAGTTTCTTGTCATAAGGGTTTCCGCTGCAGCTCCCTTGTTTTCTGCCGTCATTTCTTGCTCCAAATTCTTTACTGAAGTTCTTTATTTTCATGTTCATTTTTTGTATTTCTTTACGTTAATCGACTCTATAGAAATTCCTTCCTCTGGTGTTCTCTCTTCTCATGATTGTTTGCTGCTCACTTACTTTTCATCATGTCAGCACACTACTCTCTAAAACGCCTAGGAAAGACCATAAATTTATATATATATATATGTAGCTAGTGCAGGGTTTAGCTGTTAATTTTGCAACTAGGTACTACAGAATACGTCATCATCTGCTTTATACGTAATATTTTAATTCCACAAAACAGCACCATTAAAAAAATCTACCGAGCAGAATAACTATCTTGCAGACAGTTGAGAAAAGTCTACGGAGCTTACAACTACATTTTCAACAGAAAAATGAAAAAACGCACGCCTCCCTCAAGCCACTACCAACCCACCACCCTGCGTAGTGGTACGGCCCTCAGTAAGCTGGCTTGTATAAGGTTAGGAAAGGTAACGCTATGTTCAGCTAACCTTCTAAACATGCCTATTTTAATCGTGAACGCTGGGGAACCACCCCTTGCTTTACCTAACTTTACACCCGGGCTTTATTAGAACCTTAGCGGAACCGATCGTAGCATCACCTAACCTTACACTCGAGCTCTAGAGCCGTAACTACACCTAAACCCTCATCAGCTATGTATGTATATCTAAGCCAAAGGGTTATAGGTGATGTAGGTTCACCCATCCAATATAATGGCAAGTCGCACCACATGAACACTACGTACGTAGAGCTCGTCTATATTTTAGGTACCAAATAATGAATTTTTTCAGAAGTGTCGGCCGTCTGGTCTTCACATTCACATTTTGCGTTTACAAATGTATGTGTAGTATCTTGCGCCTCATTTTTAGAATGACGCTCCTGCACTTCCTTTTTTTCATCAGTTTGCTCAGGCTCCTTGCTTTTTCAAAGATGTTTATGCTCCTTATTTTTACCGGGATATGGACTATATTTGATCGAGCAAACGCAACGTTCATAGCAATTTCTCGGAAATGAATTTCAGTCTTTTACGATACCAAGAGCAGCTGCAGCAGCTCAACGTCTCGCCCCGAAAGGTTCTTCACGAAAGAACAACTGCACCGAACGACCAAAATGCAAGATCTCCATTTCTTTTCGGACCAGCAGACGACTATTGCGTTCTTTCCAATATGTAAAATTCGGATCCTAATGATCTCAGAGGCGCGGCTACACAGAGCTCAGCCTTTCCTTTGTATCACCGCTCCATGCAGAGCAAAGCAAACTTTGGAATGAAAAATCAAGCTACTTCCCAAGACATTGCGTAAAAATCTCTAAAAATTGCCTGCAATTGAATAGGAGGTCGTTGTGGCGGTCGTTTGGGGGTAATTTTAGAGCGGTGTCAGGGTAACCAAGTATTGGGCAGCAGAATGACCACTTTAGATACCGGCCACTTTTGACTATTTCTGTGGACTTGGATTGCTATGCAGAAGATATTAGGCCATTTGCTGGGTTTTCTTTCAGGGAATCGATTGTGAGCACGGGTTTTTAGTGGCGCCTTAATGGCGACGGCATGAAAAGAAGCGAGCTGATGGATACTCGGCGAGATCAGGCATCGCTTGAGACTGCAGAATTGGAACTAGTGTGTGAACTCCGAGCACTCGACTGTCGGACTTGGCTAGGGTGTGAACTTTGAGCACTCGACTGTCGGACTAAACTAGTGTGTGAACATTGAGCACTTGACTGTCGGATTTGGTGAATGTGTGAAATCCTAGCATTTGGCGAGTGTATGAACTCCGAATTAACACCTGACTATCGGACTTGGCGAGTGTGCCAACTCCAAGCACTCGACAGTCAGGCTTGGCTAGTATATTAACTTAACACTCGACTGTCTAACTTGGCGAATGTGTAAACTCCGACCCTTCGAGTGTCGGGCATTGCCTGGTAAGTACACTCAGCACTTGTCTAATGCTACACTAATAATTAAGTGTTAATGATGACACTTGAATACGCAGCCATTAGCGGGAGAGTTATGGAGCTGCCACTGGATAAAGTTTTATAGAATATAACTGCGCGTGACTTCGACAATGCTATTCTATTTCTGCCCAGGGTTCTAGCTCTTTTTGCTTATGATCGCTGATAACAAAAACTCGCTTCTGTGAGGAACACGCCCAAGTTTACATTGAAGAAGCAACTCGTTGCCAGAGCCGTTTTTTCTCGGACATTTATTTACTACGAACCGTGCCTCTTCCACTTACAGGTCAAACACTTGCGGTATTGCGGTCTCGTTAAATTTTTGTTCAATTTGTTAACTGCTTGTGTACCATATCGCTAGCTGTAAAGCAAGTGATGATGTATCGTTACTGCATGCTGATATACTGTATGTTTCCTTTGATTATGCAAGTACAATTTTTTACTTATTTTTCAAGATGAGTGTCAAGCATTTAAAATGTTAATAGCAAGTTAGTGCACAGGTATGTCGTAACTATAAAAACAATTAGAGAAAAATAAAACTGAACCATTTCCCACGTTTTGGCAACATTTGCTTATTGCACGGGATTCTGCTGTTACGCCAGATTATGCAACATCACTCTCTAGTCAACATGGGCAAGAAAAGCGGTCTAACCAGTGAAGAAAAGATCAAAGTGACCTCGTTATTGGCTTCTGGTAAGACNGAAGTTTCCAAGGAATTACACAGCGTGATTACCGAACAATTACGGCTTATGTAATTCAAGGTAAGGTCAACCGGAAAACTCTAGATAGAGCCTATAAGAGGAAACTGACTGCTCGGAATATGCGACATTTGAAGGTTTCTCTGGCTAGAAAACAACTTTCTACAAGTAAGGCTATATTTGAAGACGCTGGAAGCCCCAATACTAAGCAGAAAGACAAGATGTGAGGTTCTGCAGAAGCTAGGGAAAGTGAAAAAGGCAATTAAACGACCACTTCTAATAAAAACTCAAATAGAAAATAGGGCTGAAGAGAATATGAAAACTGATTTCTCCAATGTCACATTTACTGACGAATGCAGAGCCAGGTCTTGATGGTCCAAATGGATGGACGTCTGGTTGGGTTCTCCATGACCGACCTCAACAGACACGGCTTAAGCGTCAACAAAGTGGTGGAGGTGTAATGTTTTGGGCCAGGATAGTAGGTGACACCCTTATTGGTTCATTTGAAGTGGCAGAAGGATTAAACTACAGAAAGGTGCTGCCACTTTCTTGAAGCAAACTATCGCACGCACAATAACGCTCCCCTACACCGAGTACGATACATTGCTTACTGGCTTGCGGATGGAGGATTTAAATCAAAAAGGATAATGACCTTACCAGCGAATAGCCCCGATTTAATTCCCATTGAGAACCTCTTGGCAATGATCAAAAGGAAGGTCTATGAAAGTCGTCGGCAATTTTCATGCAAAGTAAGCCTGTGGAATGCAGTAAAAACAGCTCCAGATTCTATTCCACCATCTGAAATATTAAACCTGACAAAGTCTATTGATAATCGCCTTATGAAAATCGTGAAAAATGGAGGTTGTCATGTTTGAAATTAACTTATGTTTACCACTACTGAACACTTATTTCATTGTTTATTGAACTGTTTTCGTTATAATTTCTTGGTTTTGCACGCTTAATAAAAATATTCCGCTTCTATTGTATTTATTTCCTCTTAATGACGTTTTTATTAAGCAGGGACAGTTGAAATTTTAACAATGAAGACATCGCAGGCTTGGTCTGATTTGTACGAGTATTAGCTTCTCCATACATCGAATCTACGGCAAAGTATAGGGCGACCTTATGTATAAATGCATTTCTTGCATTGCCGAAGTTGAAATCGTAGCACTGAAGATATCTGAAGCTTCCGTTGGCACTCTCATGCTTCTTGATTCGTAGTTTCTTCTCACAGATGATTTCGTTGCATGAGCTATTCTTCCCACTTTGATGCAATTGTC